>PVJN01030061.1:0-25211 GCA_004026805.1 Lasiurus borealis | reverse complement strand
CCACCCTGATCCAAGATACCCTTCAGGGCAACCAGCCAGCCCCCACCAGTGCACCAGGCCACTATCCTATCTAATAAAAGAGTAATATGCAGATTGACCATCACTCCAACACAAAAGATGGCTGCTCCTATGTGGTCAAAGATCCTGCTCCCATGTGGACACAAGATGGCCACCACGAGATGGCCAGCAGGAGAGGGCAGTTGGAGGGACCAGGCCTGCAAGAGAGGGCAGTTGTGGGCGATCAAGCTTGTAGAGGAGGGAAGTTAGGGGGAACCCAGGCCTGCAGGGAAGGACAGTTGTGGGGGACCCAGGACTGCAGGGGAGTGCAGTTAGTGGTGACCAGGTTGTTGCAGTCAGGCCTGCAGGGGAGGGCAGTTAGGAGCAAACAAGCTGGCAGTGGAGCAGTCAGGTATTAATCAGGCTGGTGGGGGAGTGGTTAGGGGGTGATCAGGCTGGCAGTCAGAAGTGGTTACAGGCAATCAGGAAGGCAGGCAGGTAAGCATTTGGGAGCCAGCAGTCCTGAATTGTGAGAGGAATGTCCGACTGCCCTCGAGGGGTCCCAGATTGGAAAGGGTGCAGGCTGGACTGAGGGACACCTCCCCTCCCCCATGCACAAATTTTGTGCACCGGGCATCTAGTATAGAAATAACAATAGACAAATGGGGAGTTACTTCTAAGAAAAAATGTGGGATTGAAACTCAGGAGAGAGGCCAGTTTTCTCATTCTTTTCATCAGTTCCCCAAGACAGCTACTTCCTTTTACCATAGATGCATTTTGCATGTTCTTCAATGTATATTTTTATGTACAATATACAAATACATTGATACCCACCTTGCCCTAACCCCACATGAACACAAGCCACATACATGCACATATACTGACCATTTTGTACCATAGGCTTAGTCTGTGTTTAAGAGCTATTAGATGTTTGCTATTAGGTCACATATTATATAATAACTTACTTTCTCTTCAACCCTAAAATTGTACCTCACGTGAAATATTTTAAATCTTTCCTTTCAGAACCTTAGAGCTAAAACAGAGAGGTGCTAATCATTCCACGTTGCATGATAATTTTCTTCTAGACCAGTGGTCGGCAAACTCATTAGTCAACAGAGCCAAATATCAACAGTACAGCGTTTGAAATTTCTTTTGAGAGCCAACTTTTTTAAACTTAAACTTATTCTAACGCCATTTCTTCAAAATAGACTTGCCCAGGCCGTGGTATTTTGTGGAAGAGTCACACTCAAGGGGCCAAAGAGTCGCATGTGGCTTGCGAGCCACAGTTTACTGATCATGGCTGTAGGATATTGGAAACTGGGGACATATATTTTAAAACAGCACCATATTTAGATAGATAGATTTAGCTTTTAGTTGTGGCTCATTCCTGCTTAAAGTAAAAAGGATTTGACTCTTTAAGATACAGTCCAGTAGAGCAACTATAAGGTTATGGACTGGCAGAATAGAGGCAGCAGGAAGCTGCTGGCAAAAAACTCCCAAGAGCTTAGTCAGGAACAAAACCTTCAGTCTTCCAGACCAGTCAGAGGTTAGGGAAGTGAAAGAAAAGCTAAGTCCAGAGTCTGGTCAGGACCAAGGACCCATGTCAGGAGCAGAAAGTGAGGCCTGAGCCCATCAAGGAGCAGGGGAGAAACAAGTGCTGGAGGCAGAGTTGGAGGAGATGAGGCCAGACATGGTGGCCACAGCTTTTGGGAGATGGGTGTTGCAGTTCACCAGCCCTTATCTCTGACAACTGATTTGCTGCATAGGTAGACCTGTCAACTTCACAAGACCACTAGGTACCTCTTAGATGCAGTGAGCCTGTATTTGGGGACATGGAAGTGAAGGCAAGATAGGAGATAAGGGATAGGGATGTGAGCAGCTAGTTCTAGACCTCAGGCCCTACCTGCTACTTCCAAAATACAGAGATACTGGTTATCACTAATAGGACCTGGTGCCCCTCTGAAACAAGAAATTTCCGTACCACTTCTGTATACTCTGAAGCTCTGGGGTATTGTGGCCTGGGACTATGACTTGTAGCTTTCAAAGTTTAGGCTCAAGAAGTGTTAGGCTGGAATCAAGGAAAGACTGAAGCAGATCCTCGGGCAACACCTCTGGTCCCTATCACTTATAAGCTTGGCCAGATCCCACTATAGTATTTGGCCTGAGATACTTTGAATGGTACTTTCTGTGTATTGGGATTATAGCCATCACCAGCTCCTAGATGAAGCTGAAAGGAGAGAAATAGGATAGGAGTAAAGGAACTTCTGTTTCCTAAGTCCCGCTCTATTCCAGGGTCAGTACTGGGTAGTTTATATCAGTTATCTCAATGTAACTAACATTCATATAGCCTTTTTAGTGTGTATTACTGTCTCAGTTTGCAAGTGAGAGTATTGATATATGCCACTGAATTTAAGCCTTGGTCATCCTGGCACAGCCTCAGTTTCCCACAGAGAACAAGGGGCTAATTGGGCTGGCTGTGGACTCTGACTCATATCTGTGCAGTTCTCTGGTCCCTGCTCAGTCAAGAGCCCAAAGTGAAGTTCATGATCTGTCTGGCTTCTCCAGGAGCATTAAAAGATACTCCTTGCTGAGACCAGTTTGGCTCAGTGGATGGAGCGTCGGCCTGCGGACTGAGAGGTCCCAAGTACGATTCCGGTCGGGGCATGTACCTTGCTTGCGGGCACATCTCCAGTGTGGGGCGTGCAGGAGGCAGTTGATCGATGTCTCTCTCTCATCGATGTTTCTGACTTTGTATCTCTCTCCCCTCCTCTCTGTAAAAAAATCAATAAAATATATTAAAAAAAAAGATACTCCTTTTCCACTAGAAGCCAATACCTATCAATTGTGCCCATCCAGATTAAGTTGGAATGAGCATTAGATCAAGCTCTCAGTGTCTGGAACTCATGTGAGAATCCTATTGTCAGGCCTAGTCTCTTAGAGCCATGCAATCAGTCAGAATGGAAGGCTCCAGGCATTGAGAAAGGCTGGGTCCAACCACTTTCCCCTTCAGTCTCAGGCTATGGCAACCCTTTCCAACTGATTGCTTTCCTCAAATATAGACTCAGTGGAGCTTAGCTCACCAGACCCATTGCAGGACTGCTCTTGCCTGACTGGGAGAGCTATACACAAGCCCCCTGGTTTAGAGTTAGGATATCACAAGGAGGGTGAAGTACCTTCTTACTGGTGGGTGTCTAGTGTTTTGGGACAAGGCCTGTGCTGGCACACCGCTCTCCTGAGTAGGAGGCTTTGCTTGCCACCCAGAGAGTTGTGTGGATTTGCCATTTTGATTCCACTGTTGAAAACGACTTTGTAGAAATAATTAGTGCAAATGAAATTCACATTGGTGGAAATCATACTCAGTAAAACCTGATTGAGGAATCAAATCTTTAATGTAAAATTCACATGGAAAAAAAAAGACATGATTTTGGAAAAAATCTTGACTAAACAAAATGGAAAGTGAAAAAAAAAAGAATTAGTTAACTGAAATATAGAAAATCAATTAAGGAATCCATTAAGGAAAATACTTATTGCAAAATCACAAAAATAGTTTGATAGTTTTATGTAAAAGTGCAATATCAAAATATTCTTAGAGCTCAAATGGTAGAACATGTTAAACCCTGTAGATTTCAGTACAGAGTTCAAAGGTATGTTAGTTCTCAGTCCTCCACCCACCCAGTCTAGTGGTACTGATCTTCAGCTCATGGGGTTGTGTCATCTTTCAGAACCCTGTTGTGATATTCAGAAATTGTTCTCATCCCTCCCGCTCTTGACCAGCACATGAGGGGATTTCTTGCCTGACCAAGGAAAGTGCTATCTTTGGGAAGGCGATAAGTCTGAAGAAGATCCCTGTGGCTGAGCTTTTACCTGGATGACCAAGAGACAACCCCTTGAGCTAGTGAATAAAGAGATAGAGGTTGTAATGGGGAAATATATAGTAGGTGGGAGCTTAAGGATGAGATGTGAACGATAGACCAAATAGGTTGGAGCCAGTTTTTAGATTGGCCTAACGAAGTGGTTGGACTAGTGCCAAAGCCTGTCCTCTCTCCCCTGTACTCACCACCTCCAGACTGGCCTGCAGAAAGGGCTTTCAAAGGCTGAGGACCTGACCCGAGGTGGGAGTGGGGAAGTCCTTCAGAATCTACACATGGAATCCTACAGGTGGAATCTACATGTATGACATCATGTCAAGAAGGCCCTATTGGTGACCACAGTAGTGAACAAGAAGGACACGTTCCTTGTCCTAACAAGCCATACATTGGGAGGAGACTGTTGATAAAACCAACAAACAATGAGTGATAATGTCAGGTAATGACAAGTGAGGAGAGAGAGAGAGAGAGAGAGAGAGAGAAAGAGAAAGAAGAAGTGAGAGAAAAACTGATCAGCTGCCTCATGCATGAGTCCTGACTGGGTCAAATCCACAACTTTTCAGTGTATGGGACCATGCTTGAAACCATGGAGCCACAGCAGCCAGGGCTCACTACAGAATTTTGAGGCTTTTCTGATTATGTTCATGATTACTTTAATCTTTGCCTGAAGATGCATTGAGTTTAATTCAGTATCTTTTTGAGCACTCATTTAAAATAGAGGTAATAAGCTTTATGTTATTGTTTCTTCCCTATAGGATGACTGATTTGGTTCTATGTGAACCAATAGAGCTTTATAACATCTTGAATCAGGTCACAAAACTATCCAGATTGACTGAACCCAACTATCTCTGTTTATTGGGTAAGTACTTAAAAAATATTTTGTGGATAGCACTCTTCAAACATTATTTTTGATGAACCAAAAAAACGTTTGGGGATAGAGGAATAAATGACTAGAAATCAGACTTATTAGGCATAGTGTAAAATGCTGCTACTTATTCACATGACTTGGAAATCATTCCAGATTAAATCTAGATTTCCTGACTCCTCTTGTTTTAGTGAAATATAGCAAATATATAGTAACAAATATGTAGTAACAGTAATAAACACCCATGTACTCAGATTTAACATAAATTAAATGTTACAGGCACAGATATAATCCTCTTCTGTATCCCATCCTGAACCCTCTTCTTTCCCTCCCCCAAAATAACTGCTTCTATATTTTTACATTTTTACTGCATATGCAGGCATCCCAAAATAATGTGTTTAAATATTTACACAAATAGTATCATAATGTACAATCACTATGCAATTTGCTTTTTTTGCCACTGTGGTGGGGGAGGTCTCAGCATAAGAACAGTGACCTCTGCCAGCAATTTTTTCTAGGAGAAAGTTGCCCCCCAATTCTTGCCCTGATGCCAGACAACATAGTTCTTCCCTGTATGTCCCTGGAGCCTTTCAAACTGCTGCCCCAGTATTGGATCTTGGAAGGAGTGAGTCCAAGTAAATCTGCATACTGGCCCTTTAAAAGGAATATCTGGAACTCCAGGAGCCCTTATGTCACTCAGCCACAATTCCTGCTGGTTTTTACAGCCTGAAGTTACAAAGACTTTTCTTCCTGGCACTGGAACTCTGGGTTGAGGGGTCTAGTGTGAGGCTGGACCCCTTGCTCCTCACTCATATTTTTGCAGTCAAAATATCCATACCAATTAAAAAAAGGCCACACATGGGTATCAAACCATTCCATCCCACACTTCTGCCCCTCTTACCAGTCTCAATGTGACTTCTTCTTTAATTCTCTAAATGTATGACTTCCATTCAGCCGCGTTTCAGGTGGATCTGAATAATGATTCTTCTGCAATTTAGTTGTAATTTTGATGTGGTTGTGGAAGAATGCAAGTACTATGTTTATTTACACCACCATCTTCCCTGAAGTCCTGGCTAGGTATTCTTAATCTAGTTTTACTTGTTTTTGAGCCAAAAAGCCCATATATCTAACTTCCTTTACTCAAGATTGTTTTATTATGATTGAAGTTGTATGTAGCTATATGGTATTTTGTGAGTTTTTGTTGCTAAATGGTACCAAAGATAAACAATGCCAGACCCTAGTTAAAGCAGTCAGTACAGAAAATACGGAAAAGCTCCCTGAATAATCAATGGAAAACTCACAGGAGAGAACCCTGATACCCAAGAACTGAAGGTGGAAACTGCATAGAGACTGGTGGTGGGTCAGGGGGCAGAGGTGCAAAAGGGCTGACCAGATGCTCACAGATAGGAACTAAATGCCTGGAGAGGTAACTCAGCTTTGGGGGTGGGAGGTTCCACTGAGAACTCTGGAATCTAATCCCCAAACTGGGCTTCCCAGCAGAGAGTACCAAATTTGAGGAGGGTAGCCACACAACATCTAACTTTGAAAAGCAGCGGGGTGCTATCTGCTAGGGAGTGCCAGCTGAAAGTTTGGCATCCTCTTGAATAGCCAATGCACAAAAATTCCCTTTGGAGCCATCTACCTTGTGCTCTGGCAAAGGAAGGGTGAAGCGAATGGAGCTATGAGAGCAGAACCCAGGACTGAGACTCAGGAGGTAGAGCTCATAAGGCAGATACCCCAAGTTTTCTGGGCTGAGTCATTCCCTCACACAGTGGAGGACATCTTTCCTACATATACATTTGCCTTACCTGGGCGGTGTGTGTGTGTGTGTGTGTGTGTGTGTGTGTGTGTGTGTGTGTGTGTGTGTGTGTCTCGAGGGGAGAGATAGTAAACACACCCTATTGGAAAACACCTTGCCCTGAGGCCACTTAAGAAATTAAAAGTAACAGCCTCCAGGCAGAAGCAACTGCTCAACCCTGTTGAAAAAACTCATGCTACACCTGAGGATGATTGACTGGGGGCAATTCCAGTTAGCATCCTATTCGTCTGTAGACAGAGGAGGTCTCTGGAGGCTTTCAATCTTTGCCTGATCTAATTAGTAAGAAACTTCTTTTAACACTGTCCAGCACTAGAGATTGAAGTATAGAGGAGCTACTTAAAATATAGTCACAAACCCAAACAGACAACCAAACTGAGGAGACAAAGAAACAACTCCAAAATGAAATAACTAGAATTTCTCTAGAAGAAGAGGTAAATGAAGCAGAGATAAGAAATTTATCTGAAACAGAGTTCAGAGGAATGATGGTAAAAATGCTCAATAGTTTGAAAACAGATATAGTAACTATGAAAAAAGCACAGTCTAATATAAAGAATGACATAACATAACACATTGGAAGGAATATACAGCAGTTTGGGGGAAGCTGAAGATCAAATCAGTGAATTAGAAGACAGAGTTGAAAATATCACTCAACCAGAGAACCAAAATGAAAAAACAATTAAAAAACAGGAGGATAGCTTTAAGGGAGCTGTGGGACAACATGAAAAGTAACAATATTAGAATAGCAGGTGTGGCAGAAGAGGCAGAAAGGGAGAAAGGAATAGAGAAGGATTTTGAAGAAATAATGGCAGAAAACTTCCCTAACCTAGTAAAGGAAAAAGTTACACATGTTCAGGAGGCACAGAGAGCCCCAGACAAGAAGAACCCAAATAGACCCATACCCAGACACATCATAATTAAAGTGCCAAAAATTTTTATTTTTTTATTGTGTTACATATATACATATCTTCCCATTGCCACCCCCCCACTCCCAGGCATACCCCAACCCAAAATGCCAAAAATTAAAGAACCTAAAAGACAGCAAGAGAAAACTGTTACCTACAAAGGAGTTCCCATAGGCTGACACCTTATTTTTTATCAGAATCTCTACAGGCCAGAAGGGAATGGCATGAAGTACTCAAGGTAATGGAAAGCTGAGACCAAGATTACTATATCTAGCAAGGCTATCATTCAAAATAAATGGTCAAATAAAGAGCTTTCAGACAAAAAAAAAAAAAAAAAGCAAACCTAAAGGAGTTTATCACCATCAAGCCAGCATTATAAGAAATGCTAAAGGGATTGCTGTAAGGAATTGCTATGAAGTAGAAGCAGAGAGAGAAACCTAACCATACAGAATTAAAATTGCTATAAATAAGTTCCTCTCAATAATATCCCTAAATGTAAATGGATTAAATGCTCCAATCAAAAGGGGAATGGTAAATGAATGGATACAAAAACATGACACAACTATATGCTGTCTACAAGATAACCACATCAAAACAAAAGACACACACAGAGTGAAAGTGAAAGGATGGAAAAAAAAATTCCATGTAAATGGAAAAGAAAAGAAAGCTGGAGTAGCAATACTCATATCCGAGACTTTAAAATGAAGGCCATCACAAGAGACAACTAAGGTTACTACATAATTCTAAAGGGATCAAACCAACAAGAGGATATAACCCTGGTAAACATATATGCACCGAATATAGGTGCACTTAACTATATAAAAACATTTCTAAAGGACTTTGACAAAGAGATTGACGATAGTTCAGTCATAGTAGGGGACTTTAACACACCTCTGACTTCACTGGACAGATCTTCCAGACAAAAATAAATTCAAAATGGATAAAGGACTTAAGCATAAGATGGGAAGCCATAAAAATCTTAGAAGAATCCATAGGCAGAAAAATATTAGAAATATGTTGTAGCAATATCTTTACTTATACAGTTCCTAGGACAATGGAAACTAAGGAGAAAATAAATAAGTGGAACTACATTAAAATAAAAAGCTTCTGGACAGCAAAAGAAACCATCAACAGAACAACAAGAAAGCCCCACTGAATGGAAGAACATGTGTTATCTCCAATAAGGGTCTAATCTCCAAAATGTACAGGGAACTCATACATCTTTTTTTAAAAATTATTATTATTTTTTATTGTGTTACATGTATACATATCTCCCCATTGTCCCCTCCCCCCATCTCCTCCCAGGCATACCCCAACCACCCAATGTCTTGTGTTCATTGGTTATGCTTTATATGCATGCATACAAGTCCTTTGGTTGATCTCTCATCTACCCCACCTCTCCTTAATCTTCCTGCTATAATTTGACAGTCTGATGCTTTACTGCCTCTGTATCTATCCTTTTGTTAATCAGTTTATAATGATTTTTATTACCCACAAATGAGTGAGATCATGTGGTGCTTCTCCTTCATTGACTGGCTTATTTCACTAAGCATAAGGCTCTCCAGTTCCATCCAGGTTGCTGCAAATGGTAAGAATTCCTTCTTTTTAATGGCAGCATAGAATTCCATTGTATAGATGTTCCATAGTTTTCTGATCCACTCATCTGCTGACAGGCACCTAGGCTGTTTCCAAATTATAGCTATTGTAAATTGTACTGCTATGAACATAGGGGTGCATAAATCTTTTCTGATTGGTGTTTGTAATTTCTTAGGATAAATTCCTAATCATACATCTTTTTAAAAAATATATATTTTATTGTTTTTTGTTTTTTTAACAGAGAGGAAGGGAGAGGGATAGAGAGTTAGAAACATCGATCAGCTGCCTCCTGCACGCCCCATAACTGGGGATGTGCCTGCAACCAACATATATGCCCTTGACTGAAATTGAACCTGGGACTTTCAGTCTGCAGGCCAATGCTCTATCCACTGAGCCAAATCAGTTTCAGCAGAACTCACACATCTTAACAAAAGGAAAATAAACAATCAAAAAATGGGCAAAGGACCTAAATAGACACTTTTTGAAAGAGGACATAAAGAAGGCCGAGAGATATATGAAAATATGCTCAAAGTCACTAATCATCCAAGAGATGCAAATCAAAACGACGATGAGGTACCACTTCACACCTGTCAGAATGAATAGCGACAAATCAACAAATAACAGGTGCTGGCAAGGATGTGGAGAAAATGGAACCCTCATGCACTGCTGGTGGCAATGCAAACTGGTGCAGCCACTGTGGCAAACTGTGGAATTTCATCAAAAAATTAAAATTGGAACTCCCATTTGACCCAGTAATTCCACTTCCAGGAATATATTCCAAGAAATCAGAAACATCAGTCAGAAAGAATATATGCACCCTTATGTTCATAGTAGCAGAATTTACAATAGCTAAGATTTGGAAACCGCCTAAGTGCTCATCAGCAGATGAGTGGATTCAAAAACAGTGGTACATATACACGATGGAATACTACACTGATGTAAAAAAGAAGGAACTCTTACCATTTGCAACAGTATGGATGGAACTGAAGAGCATCATGCTAAGTAAAATAAGCCCGTTGGAGAAAGATAAATATCACTTGATCTCACTTATTTGTGGAATATAGTGAAGAAAATAAACTGATGAACATAAACTGATGAACAAAAATAGAGCCAGTAGGGAAAAATATTTTAGAATCGAATAGAAGTAATCATGTTATTTGCAGATTTTTAATATTTCCTACAACTTTTGTGATATCATATTATGTTAGTTTTGATATTATTATATCTAAAATCCTTTTTTCTTGAAATATTAATGTTTATTGCATGTAATATATTTAAGACTACTTTTTCTTGAATAATTGCATGTAACATTATTATATTTAAGATCATTTTTCTTGAAATGTTAATGTTTATTGCATGTAACATTTTTATATTTAATATCTTTTTTTAAAAAATGAATAAATTTTAATTTCTAAAAATAAAGTAGTAGGTACAGGTTTTAATCAGTAATATACTCTTGCAATAGGGAGAAGAGTGAACTGAACTTAACTTCTGTTTGCACAGAGTTGACTGGTGTTTATTGATTTCAGAGAGGAAGGGAGAGGGAGAGAGAGAGAGATACAAATATCAATGATGAGAGAGAATTATTGATTGGCTGCCTCCTGCATGCCCCCCACTGGGGATTGAGCCCATAACCTGGGCATATGCCCTGACTGGGAATCAAACCCATGACCGATTTCTTATGTGTGTGTGTGTTGTTTTTTTTTTAAATAGACTTTACTTTTTAGGTTTTATGTTCAGTTTTAGCACAGCAAAATTGAAAAGAAACTACAGAGTTTCTATATTTTCCCTCCCCAGCTATCAACATCCAGTACCATCACAGTATATATAATCGATGAAGCTACTTTGACCTGTTATTATCATCCAAAGTCCATAGTTTACATTAGGGATCACTCAGTGTTATACATTCTGTGGGGTTGGACAAATATATAATGACATGTATCCATCATTATAGCTTTATACAGAATAGTTTCATTGCTCTTACTAGTACAATCCTCTCTTCACACTAACCCCTGGAAACCACTGATCATTTTACTGTCTCCACAGTTTTGCCTTTTCAGGGATGTCATATAGTTGGGATCATACAATATATAGCCTTTCAGATTGGCTTCTTTCACTTATATATGCATTTAATTTTCCTCTGTCTTTTCATGGTTTGGTAGCAGTTTTCTTTTTAGCATTGGATAATATTTCATTGTATGGATCTATCATAGTTTATTTACCTACTAGAGACCTGGTGCACAAAATTCATGCATGGAGGTGTAGATTCTCTCAGCTCAGCCTGTACCCTCTCCAACTGGGGCCCCTTGGGCCTAAACTGGCAGTCAGACATCCCTCTCGCAATCTCGGATAGCTGGCTCCTAACAGCTCACCTGCCTGCCAGCCTGATCACCCTAACTGCTTTCCCCTGCCAACCTGATTGTCCCCAACTGCGCTCCCCTGCCGTCCTGGTTGCCCCCAACTACCATTCTCTGCTGGCCTAATTTCACCCCCAGGGCCCTCCCCTGCTGGCCTGATCTCTCCCCCAACTCTCCTCCCCTGTAGGCCTGATCTCACCCCCAACTGCCCTTCTCTGCTGGCCAATTTGGTTCTCATTGGTTGGTGTCTATGCGAGTCAGCGTCAGAAGCTCTGCCTTCTAGGCAGTCATTGGTTCTTCACAGTCCCCATATTTGGTTCTGATTGGTCGGTTCCTATGACAGTCAGCATCAAAAGCTCTGCTTCCTAGACAACCATTGGTTCTCCACAGCACCCACATTTAGTTCTGATTGGTTGATTCCTATTATAGTCAGCATCTCAGGGCCTATCTCTGGGCCTGATCAGAGAGGTGGGGCTTAACAGCAGCCTCCCCTCCTCCTCCCCACAGAGGCTGGGAGAGAAAGAAAAGCTGGTGAAGCTCAGAAAGGAAGAGGGAGAGAAATAGAGAGGTAAGTACTGATCAACAGCTGCCACTGAGGCTGCAGATTAGACCCTACCTCTCTCTCTGGGTCTCAGCCCTTTAGGCAATCAGTGTTGGGTCGCCCCGGCAATCCAGCGCTGACTGAAGAATTTACAGTATGTCAGCCTTTGGTTGTGATTGGTGGTTATAGCCCTGGCCTTTTATATACTAGACTAGAGGCTCGGTGCATGAAATTCATGCACAGGGGTCAGGGTGTAGGTGTCCTTCAGCCCAGCCTGCTTCCTCTCCAATCTGAGACCCCTAGAGGGATGTCTAAATGGGCAGGCAGACATCCATCTCACAATCCAGGACTGCTGGCTCCCAACTGCTCACCTGTCTGCCTTCCTGATTGCCCCTAACTGCTTCTGCCTGCCTGCCTGATCACCCCCTAACCACTCCCCTGCCAGCCTGATTGATGCCTAACTGCTCCCCTGCCAGCCTGTTTGCCCCTAACATCCCTCTTCTGTGAGCCTGGTCACCCCCAACTTCCCTCTGCTGGCCTGGTCACTCCTAACTGCCCTCCCCTGCAGGCTTTATCACTCCCAACTTCCCTCCCTTGCAGGCCTGGTCCCTCCCTACTGCCCTCCCCTGCTGGCCATCTTGTGGTGGCCATCTGGTGTCCACATGGGGGTAGGATCTTTTGGCCACATAGGGGCAGTCATCTTGTATGTTGGAGTGATGGTAAATCTGTATATTACTCTTTTATTAGATAAGATAGAGGCCTGATACAAGGGTGGGGGCCAGCTGGTTTGCCTTGAAGGATGTCCAGGATCAGGGTGGGTGTTCCTTTAGGGAATGGGGTGGCCTGGGTGAGGGGCCTGTGGGGGTTTGCAGGCCAGACACGTCCTCCCGGTGACCCAATGGGAGGCCTGGTATCTGGGCTTCATTTAACTTCTACAATTTGAAACTTTATAGCCTGGAGCAGAGCCAAGCCTTCTGCTGCACAGCCATTGACACTTGTTGCCTTAAGGCCAGGACTGGGCACTTGGCTTCCTCCATCACTAGGGGCAACCCAAGCCTCCTTCCTGCTCTCTCTGTGGCTGTAGCCATCTTGGTTGGACTAATTTGCATACTCCCTCTGATTGGCTGGTGGGTGTAGCTTGTGGGGGTAGCGGAGGTATGGTCAATTTGCACATTACTCTCCTATTATAACAGTTTTAATCAGAGTTGCCAAAACTTAGATGCAACAATTCTGAATAAAACTGCTATAATAGGAGAGTAATGTGCAAATTGACTGTACCTCTGCTACGCCCACAAGCCACACCCACCAGCCAATCAGAGCGAGTATGCAAATAAAGATGTGCTTAAGTAGTGAATCTAATATATACCTATAGGATATATATTAGATGCTGACTATATATATAGGTATATATTAGATTCACTACTTAAGCACATCTTGATTGCATCTAAGTTTTGGGAGTTCTGAATAAAACTGCTATAAACATCTATGTGTAGACTTTTGTGTGGGGAAATACAGGGGTAAAATAAAAGGAATATGATTGCTCATAAGAATATGTTTAGTTTTGCTAGAAACTGCCAAACTGTCTGCCAAAATGGTTGTTCCATTTTACCATCTCATCAGCAATGAATGAGAGTGTCTGTTGTTGGACATCCTCACCAGCCTTGAGTGTTGTCCATGTTTTGGATTTTTGACATTCTAATAGGTGTGAAGTGGTATTTCAGTGTTGTTTTAATTTTCCATTCCCTTCTGACGTATGATATTTAACATATTTGCATATGCTTATTTGCCATCTGTATAGCTTCTTTGGAAAGATGTCTCTTCATATCTTTTGCCCATTTTTTTAATTGGGTTGTTTGTTTTCTTATTGAAATTAGGAACTCTGTATTTGGTTAACAGTCATATGTAGCATTTATGCATAAAGCTTAATTTCTGTTCCATGTTCCCCCAATTTTGAGGAGCATCAATAATGCACCCTTTGTCCTTACAGGAGCTTTAGAAACTTAGCTCCTAGGTTCTAGGGTCTAAAATCCCCTGGGGGCATTTAGAATGCACTCATTCTGGATTTGATTTCTTCTGTTCCTCATTTTTTGGAGGCCTTAGAGAAAACTGCCCTTAAATCAAGATTCAAAGTCTCACTACCCCTTAACAGGATGTGTGGTTGTGATGGGGCAGGTGAGTCTTACTCAGAGCAGTGGAATAACACCTTGAGTTTCAAGCTGACAGTAGCTATAACTTAATGGGCAAACAAATATATGATGATGATGTGAATTTTCTAAGTGGTTTGGTCATGTGCTCTTTTGCAAATAGTTATTAGTTAAATACTCTTCCTTTTCAGATGTACGTTCCAAACAGGAGTATGATGAAAGCCATGTGATTACAGCCCGTCGAGTGAAGAAGGTATCCTGATATAGTAGGAATCTGGGGCAGGCTGGCTGTCTTACAGAAGATGGGAGGAGTGGGAAGTTTTATCCTAGATTCAGGAGGTGGCATCTACTGTTCTAGATCCTGGTGATAGAACAAAATATAAGATGCCCTCTCTGAGCTTTTGTTCTACTTAGGGAACAGATCATAGGAGAGTCTGTTCTGTATACATTTGTCTAATATGGTTTATTCTTTTTAGGGAATAAACCATATATTTACTGTAACTCAAAGATTGAAACTGCTTCCTCCATTTCCATTAGATCCTTTCCCATCTTCCTTTACCCGTTCCAACTATTTAAAAAGACAAAGCCCTTCTTCAGCAGTCAACACACCCTACTCTGGGAGTGAGACCCTTTTCTCTACCTCCACTAGGTATCTTCTTTCTCAAGACATTGTCATGCCTGGCAGCCTTCACTCAGGATCCATCTCTGATCTCTGCAGTCTTTTTTTTTTTTTTAATATATTTTATTGATTTTTTACAGAGAGGAAGGGTGAGAGATAGAAAGTCAGAAACATCGATGAGAGAGAGACATCGATCAGCTGCCTCCTGCACACCCCACAGTGGAGATGTGCCCGCAAGCAAGGTACATGCCCCGACCGGAATCGAACCTGGGACCTTTCAGTCCGCAAGCTGACACTCTATCTACTGAGCCAAACAGGTCTCAGCTGATCTCTGCAGTCTTGACCACATTCTCTGCCCTTGATTTCCAGGTTCCTTCTCTGCCTCTTTGGTTCAGCTTCATTTTCTCCTTCTACTACATATCAAGAAAACCCTTATAATATCTTTGGTTTCCTTCAGATCCATTAGTATACTTTCTTGCTCAAAGATCTTATCCAAACTCTCATCTTCAAGTATGCACATAGTTGAGCTGTCCTGTCAATTTTACTTCTAAAAGTTTGTCTCATAAAATTCCCCTGGCCACTTTGAGTATTCTAACTCTAGCTCTTTCCTAGATATAACTCCACTGGGAGCATGGACCCTGGCTCATGTATTTTTCCAGGATAAGCTTGCTGCCTAACATGCTTTCGCAAACTAAATCCATCTTTATCTGTGTGGTTTTTTTTTGGTGTGTGTCCCTCTCCCCTCCGTCTTTGGATTTTCAACTCTCTGGCTCCATTCCTCTAGCTCTAAATTCCCTGCATTTCCTTCTTTGCTTTTTGTAGCCTATTCAGAGCCCCTTCATTAAAAAAAAATATTTTTAGATTTCAGGTCATAGTTTTCTTTTTTTTAATTAAATATTTATTATTCAGATTATTACATTTGTTTCTCTTTTTTCTCCTCCATAGCTCCCCTCCATCTGGCTCCCACCCCTTCTTCTACCCTTACCTCCCCCATATTGACCTCCATCCATAGGTGTATGATTTTTGTCCAGTCTCTCCCTGCTCCCTCTCACCCCTTTCCCTGAGAATTATCAGTCCAATCAGTGCTCCTGAATCTAATATATTCATTTTTAATTCACTTAATTTTTAGATTCCCTTGTTCATAGATAGGTATTTGTTGTTGTTTTTTTCTTTTACCCTTTTCTTCTTCCTCTTCTTAAAGAGAACCTTTCAGCATTTCATATCATACTGGTTGGAGTTGATAAACTCCTTTAGCTTTTTCTTATCTGTGAAGCTCTTTATCTGCCCTTCAATTCTGAATGATAGCTTTGCTGGATAGAGTATTCTTGGTTGTAGGTTCTTGCTATTCATTACATTGAATACTTCTTGCCACTCCCATCTGGCCTGCATAGTTTCTGTTGAGAAATCAGCTGACAATCCTATGGGTGCTCCCTTGTAGGTAATTGTCTGTTTTTCTCTTGCTGCTTTTAATATTCTCTCTTTGTCTTTTGCTCTTGGTATTTTAATTATGATGTGTCTCTGTGTAGTCCTCTTTGGATTCCTTTTATATGGGTGTGCTTCCTGGACTTGTCTTTTTATTCCACCAGATATGGGAAGTTTTCAGTCATTATTTCTTTAAATAGGTTTTCAGTATCTTGCTCTCTCTCTTCTTCTGGCACCCCCACAATTCTGATGTTGGTACTCTTGAAGCTGTCCCAGAGGCTTCTTACATTATCTTCACATTTTTGGATTCTTTTTTCTTCTTGCTTATCCAGTTGAGTGTTTTCTGACTCTTTATATTTCAAATTTTTGACTTGATTCTTGCCTTCCTCTAGTCTGCTGTTAGGACTCTATATTTTTTATTTCAGTCAGTATATGTTTAATTTCTAGTTGGTCCTTTTTCATCTCCTCTGGCTCTCACTAACTTTATCCAACTTTTCTGGCATATTCTTGAAAAACCTTATAAGTGTGGTTTTGAACTCTATATCCAATCATTTTTTTTCTTCCATTTCTTTTGTTTGTGATCCCTTTCCTTGTCTTGGTATTTTCACTATGCCGGGAGAACTTCTGTGTTGGATTCAGCCTTATGATACCAGACTTGCAAAAACGAAGAAGCCTCTGTTGAGCTTGGGATGGGTGGAGTCTCAGGACTTAAGGGACCGCCTTGCCTTCCAGTCGGCCCCAACCTCCATGGCCCCTGAGTCTCACATGACTGGGTAATCGCTGGAGTGGTCATTGTGCACGTGTGCCCACAGTGCCTCTAGACCACTGTCTTTCCGGCTCCCCTGCACTCCAGGACCACATGAGTCTAGGTCCCCAGGGGCTTAGTGGAGTCAGAAGTGGCACAGTTGGGAGGGTCTGTCTCTCGCCCACTCGCTAAATCCAGTGGCACAATCAGCAATCTGTCCTCTGCACAGTGCCGTGCACGCCACCAGACCTCTGATCTTTTGCGACTCCCCTAAATTTCTGTGCACCTCTCCCTTTTCACAGTCCAAACTCTCCCCGTATGAGTTTCGGCTGGATCTGGGGGTTTAGTGTCGTAAGATAAGGGGTTCAATGCCTTTGAGAGTCTCTGTTTCCCTCCTGCCAGAGAAAACCAGCCAGGTATTCCAGCACCCACTCTCTCCACTCGCGCATCTCCGTGCCTCAGCTTTTTGCAGTTCCTCTGAGTCTTTGTGAGCCCCTCTCCTTCTCTCTAGCTGTTTAACTTCCACTCAGCCAGCTTTCCTGTTGTTCTGGGTGATGTCCGTTCTGTCTTTTAGTTGTAGTTTTGAAATTGTTGTGCGAGGCAGAAGTGTAGGTGTTTACCTATGCCGCCATCTTGGATTCTCCCAGGATATTCTTGAAAAACCATATAACCGTGGTTTGAACTCTATACCCAGTCGTTCGTTTTCCTCCATTTCTTTTGTTTGTGATCTCTTCCTTTGTCTCCGCATTTTCACTATGCTGGGAGAACTTCTCTGTTGGATTCAGCCTTATGATATAAGACTTGCAAAACTGCAAAAGCCTCTCTGTTGAGTTTGGGATGGGTGGAGTCTCAGGGCTTAAGGGACCACCTTGCCTTCCAGTCGGCCCCGCCCTCCACGGTCCCTGGGTCTCACGTGTCTCTGGGTAATGGCTGGAGTGGTCCCTGTGTGCATGCACAGTGCCTCTAGACCACAGCCTTTCCGGCTCCCCTGTGCTCCCGGACCATATGAGTCTGGATCCCCAGGGTTTCGTCTGAAACTGGGGTTTAGTGGAGTAGAAGTGGCACAGTTAGGAGGCTCTGTCTCCCGCCCACTCATGAAAGCCAGCGGCACAATCAGCAGTCCATCTTCTATGTGCAGTTTTGTGTACGCCACCAGACTTTTCCCCTTTCTCAGCTCTCCTATATTTCCATGCAATTCTCCCCTTTCAAGTCCAAACTCCCCCCATATGAGTTTCGGCTGGATCTGGGGTTCAGTGCTATAGGATAAGGGGTTCATTGCTGTTGGGAGTCTCTGTCTCCCTTTCGCCAGGGAAAGCCAGCCTGGTACTCTGGCACCTGCTTGTTCCATGTGTGTGTATCCATACTTCAGCTTTTTGCAGCTTCTCTGGATCTCCTTGATCCCCTCTCTTTCCTTGTAGTTGTAGAATTTCCACTCAGACAACTTTCCTGTGGTTCTGGATGATGTCCATTCTGTCTTTTAGTTGTAGTTTTGAAATTGTTGTGCAAGGCAGCAGTGTAGGTTTTACCTATGCCGCCATCTTGGATTCCTCCCCATAGTCCCTTCATGATGTATGGCCTTCAGTTTTCAACTCAGCTCTCAAGTCTGCCTAACACTTTGATTATGGAGCACCTCCAACTCTGGGAAAGAGCCATTCTCTCTACCTTAGCCCTTCAGAACCCTTAGGCAGATTGGCACCTCTTTCCTCCCTTCACCAATGTTTTTGCCAGCAGATTGCAGCCTTTAGTGAACTCCCAGCCCCAGCAGGACACAGAGCCTCTCTCCCTGATGCACCTCCCTGTCCAGCCTTATCTCCAGCATACTTCTCTCACCTAACACTTCAATAGTATTGCCCTATTGTATTTCTTTGGTTCTAAGATGCCCATAGCCCTAACCCAGTGGTCGGCACACTCATTAGTCAACAGAGCTGCGGTTTGCCGACCACTGCCCTAGTCCCTCATATTTTCACATTTCTAAAATTGGAATGTATCCTACAATTGATTTGCCTCAAAAAACACATCTATTATTTCCTGCCTGGCACTCCCTCCCTTCCCGTCTCTTTTTGAGGGGGGACTTCTCTCCCTGCTGAAATCAGGGGGTTCTAGTGGTGCTCAGTACAATAGTATCCAAACCTTGGCCACAAATCAGTCAAGGATAAAAACTGAACAGCTTAAAGTTAGAATTAAAGAAGGCAGCTCCTTCTATTTTGGTAGTAAAGTTTGGAGGATGGGAGTCTGAGCATCGCTATCGCTGGTGGCCATGACTTGGGCCTCAGGAAAAGTTGTCTGAGAAGGTGAAGTCAGTGTGCAGGAGAAGCAGAGGAGGAGAGTCTGAGAGGGATGTCTGGGCTTTAGAGCCCTGCTTAGGTTTTACTTGGGACCAGTTGCTCCCTGTCCTACCTGAAGTATTGTTATATGCCAATAAATCGCTCTTTTTATATATATTCCTGATTGCAACTGTTGTTAAATTGGTGGTGCATCTTACAACCAATTGTCTCTTAAGATCTAGGAATTAGAATCCATGTGGATTCTGAACATACTGCTCTCTCTGAGCACAGGATAGGGGTATGCTTTGCTCATTGCATCCTGGGTGCTCTGTCTGCTTCCTGACATCAGGTCGGTACTCCATAGCTATTTGTTGACTGAAGAAATGACTAGAAGCTGTTCCTTCTGCCTCAAACACTCCTCTAGTCCTTGTCCATCTGGCAAATTTCCACTTGTCTTTGCAGCCTCATCTCAAACGCCTTCTACCCTGTTTGCCTTTCTGAAGTCCTCCAGACCAACTCAGGCAATTTCCCTTAAAAATTTTTTTTTTATCAAACCATGAACCAAGAGGTCACTGGTTCAATTCCAGGTCAGAGCACATGCCTGGGTTGTGTGCTCAGTCCCCAGTAGGGGACATGCAGAAGTAGCCAATCAATGTTTCTCTCACATCAATGTTTCTATCTCTCTCCCTCTTCCTTCCCCTCTCTAAAAAACCAATAACAACATATTTTTAAAGACATCTCTGTATTTCAGCCCTGACCAGTTTGGCTCACTGGATAAAGTGTCAGGTTGCAGACTGAGGGGTTCCAGGTTTTATTGCAGGCACATCCCCAGTGCGGGGTGTGCAGGAGGCACCTAATCAATGTTTCTCTCTCATCGATGTTTCTACCTCTCTATCTCTCTCCCTTCCTCTCTGTAAAAAAAATAAATCAATAAAATATATATATTTTAAAATCTCTGTATTCCAGAAACTACAGTGTAAGTGCAAAGTAGGTCCTGAATGATTGTTTATTGAATAAACAGCCACACCTCTTCCTGCTCTCCCATTTGCTCCACTTTTCCTTTTGTTCATGCTCTTTTCCACACCCAGAACCCCCCTTTCCTCATTATCACCTGAATAAATCCTTCTCATAATCTGAGCACCAATGGTTTGCTAATTCCTGTAGACAAATACGATTTCTCCCCTTCAAGTTCCAGAGAACTTCCCTGGTCTGTACCTGTATGGGCTTTATCTCTCTTGTCTTGTAGAATAGATGTGTACTTGTCCTAGCCCACCTGCAGGTCCTCTTGTTAGGGCCTCTATGTCAACCAGACAGGTCCCAGGGGACAGAGTAAGACTCAGGTTCCCCTCAGTTAGTGGGACTTTTGGGAAGCATTGAGAACAAATGAGGACTAACCTGTGGGCCGGTGCCCTGCCAGATCTCTGGAGCTCTGGAATATTACAGTGGTTCTCACCCTTTTAACGCTGCAAACCTTTAATCCAGTTCCTCATGTTGTGGTGACCCCCAACCATAAAATTACTTTCGTTGCTACTTCATAACTGTAATTTTGCTACTGTTATGAATTGTAATGTAAATATCTGTGTTTTCCAGTGGTCTTTCCAGCGACCCTGCTAGCGGTTCTCAACCTGTGGGTCGTGCTATAGAACCTAAGACCATTGGAAAACATATATTTACATTACGATTCATAACAGTAGCAAAATTACAGTTATGAAGTAGCAACGAAAGTAATTTTATGGTTGGGGGTCACCACAACACGAGGAACTATTAAAGGGTTGCGGCATTAGAAAGGTTGAGAGCCACTGGTTTAGGATCTTAGGCAAGTCTGGTTCTGCGAGCTCATTCCCTTGTGGCAGAAGGCACCACTTGTTCCTGCCCTTGTGTCCACCATGATGGTGACTCAACAACTTCTGACTACTCTTCATGACCTCATGAACCTATCTGCCATTCCTTCCTTTAACCATATTTATAGCCTAACATGCCAAGCATTGTTCTAGAAATCCAGGATACATCAGTGTTCCTGCTCTCACAAAGCTTATATTTGAGCTTACACTTGGCCTCATTTTATCTGCTTGCTCATGACTTCTGTTTATTCAAATCTGCTTATAAGGGATTTTGGCTTTGGCCCCTATCAACAACCATTTGCCATCAGAGAATAGGATATGTTAGTTCAGTTGGTAAGTCAGTAGGCAGACTGTTCTTTGGCCAGGCACTTATTTCTAGTCCAGTCAGCTATGGTCAGCTTTTCATAGCAGGGGATAAGAGTGTGGAAGATCCTTGGAATTTAGTAGACTCTCCAGTCAACTCTCAGTGCTCTGTGCCCATGTACAGTCAGGAAAATAGTCCTACCTCCAGCTCCTCCTGGTTCTAGTATGCAGGGAATATTTGCTCATTGAACCTTCCTGCCAACATGCTTCTCTTGTGGTTTCTTTAGATAGAAGATGAATATCTTATCCCGGAGTCTGTGGATCTAGAGTGTGTGAAGTACTGTGTGGTGTATGATAACAATTCCAGCTGCTTGGACCTCATCCTAAAAGATGACAGTGACAACTCTGGCAGTAGTAAAAATGGTAGGTTTTACACTAGCCATAGAATAAGTTAACAGTTATTGGATACTTTTGACACATGTCAGGAACCATGTCAGGTGCTCTCCCTGGGTCAACTCATGCAGTCTGCAGTACATCACTATGAGGATGGCAATATGAAGAACTGGGAAAAGCTTTGAATCTGCCACTGTTTCAGAGATGCTGGCTGAAGACATGAGGCTCCTGGGTCAAAGATAAGGACTTTATTACGCAGAGCAAAAGAAGTAACCAGAATGTCTTCATTTTCTTGCACTGGTGCCCAAGTCCCAGTTCTCACAGGGTGATATGAACACAGCCAAGTACACTTATTCACGTAGTTTTTGTATTTTAGAAGAACTCTGAGCTTAGGAGTCCCGAATCTTTTATAATGGGCAGAAGCCTACTCATCATTGGCTCCGGAGGAAAAACAGTCTATCCTCTAAAGCTGTTGGTTATATAAATATCCTTGAAAAGCCACTGCCTTGTTTAAAGGACATGTCAAGATGTGAGAGACCATGGAGAATTGTCTCCTAATAGTAACATCCCCATTTTATAGATGGGGAAATTAGGGCCCAGAAAGGCAAAGTAATTTGCCCAAGATCTCACACCTACAGACTTATCTATTGCCATATAGCAAAATACCTCCAAACTCAGTAGCTTGATATAACAAACAGTAATTATCTCATAGTTTCTATGGGTCCAGAATTCAGGAGCAGCATAGCTGGCAGGTTCTGGTATAGTGTCTGTCCTGAGGTTGTAGTCAAGATGTCAGCCAAGGTTGCTGTCGTTGGAAGGTCTGTCTAGGCCAGGATGATCTCCATCTGAGATTACTCTCTCACATGGCTATAGCCACGAGGCCTCAGTTTCATTCTGGCTATTGGTAGGGAGACTTTATTTCCTCACCCCATATACCTTTCCATAGGACTGCTTGCATGGCCTCCTGACACGGAAGCTGATAAACTGTGCCCCCTTCCCCGCAAGAGTGAGTGATCAAAGAGAGAGAGAGAAAGGGAAAGCCACATGCCTTTTATGACCTAGTCTTGGGGCTTATACACAGTCACTTCTACCACATTCTATTCATTAGAGGGAAGTCACTGAGTATAGTCTGCTGTCAAGGGGAAGGGAATTAGACTCAACCTTTTAAAGGGAGGTATTTGAAAGAATTTGTGGACTTTTTTAAAAAAACACATCTAGTAAGTGTTGAGGCCAGGATTCAAACCTTGGTACTTTGGCTCTGTCTAGTCTTTTAAGGCCTGAGTAGTGATGTTGGAAAACAGTGCAAAGTCACTCAAGCTCTGAACTTGATTGGTTCTAATGTGCTTTACTGATGTTCCTCAGCAATCTCCATTTAGTCACTGCTTTGGGCTGACCACCCCTGGCCATTGACGTGGGGCTCTGCTATTTGTGGCTCAGTCACTAATATGTGTAGGTGGGTCTATGAGCTGGGCATTCACACAAATGGTCACTGGGTGGCACTAGGTTTCCACCTTTAATAAAGCCAGTCTTCCCAGGAGGTCCTTAGCCAGGAAATTATCTTCCCCAGACTCTCACAGTCTGCAGTACATTCCCATGAGGGTGGGTCTAGTCTGCTAATCCTAGGATTGTAGGCTGGACCCCGAAACCCTAGGGAACAGTGATCAATAAAAATAACCCTTTCTACATTCTATAATTGACCTCACTGTGCTATGCAGTCCCTGTTCTCACAAAACAACAGCAAACAATAAAAACCAAAACCACACATGCACACATCTTGCCCACTCAAGGCAACTTTTCTCCTTTAAAGTGGCATCTTTCAGGTAAATTCAGTCTTTGGGGTAAAAGACCATATCAAGGTTTCTCTCACCACCCCTTTCTCCTTTCCACTGTCAAACAACCAGCTCCCTGACCCTCAGGAAATTCCGGGAAAGATTTCCTTGAGGGGGAACCTTCATCACATCCTTGAAGCAGATGTTTGTCTCTATATAGTCCTTTTCTGCTGGCCTCTGGAAGAGGTCAGCTCAGCCTACGGGGCCTTTGGCCAGAGGCTGTGCCTAAAATGTCCACGTCTAGCCTAAGTCATGAGTGGTTCCCTCCACCTTGTCAGTGCATGGCACTGGCTTCTGGAGGACTCAGCCTTGTGCCCTCCTACCCAGGCTTTCCTGGACCTTCCACACATGCTCCTCAACCCTGGGCCTGCTGCAGCTTCCAATGTTATGTTAACCACTTCCCACCTTTGCTGCGGAAGTCTCAGAATCCTAGTGGGAAATGGGGCACAGCTGATTTTAGCCCTCCATGTGCCCTCCCCCCGCTACAGCCAGTATATTTATACCTCCTCAGCTGAGTGTCTTCTTAGGAATTCAGGAAGTATCTTCCCTGGTCTTAGTCTCTAGGATACTCTAAGATCACTTTAGCATGCAAGGGGCAGTCCCCTTTTTCTATGAGCAACATTTCCCTTATGTTAAATTATCCTTCCTTGCAAACATGGATTATAGACACCCACAATGGGCTCATGATGTGTGTGGATGGAGCTCCCTGGACCAGGACATTTACACCAACTATGAAGAGAAGCTTTGGGAATTTTTGGATTTTTTTCTTCTCCCTCAGCAAAGTCTGACTTTCAAGACAATTGTTTGGCTAAGGACCTCAAATAATGTAACTTACAATGATTACTCCCTTGTACCAGATGGTTGCCCTCCTCCCCTGGAAATAGTGGGTGACCCAGTTCAAGGTGTAAGAAACCTCATGTCAATGGAGCACTCAAGATTAATGGGAATAGAAATGAATAAATTAAAAAAATTTTTTAATCCTCACTGGAGAATATTTTTTCCATTGATTTTTTTTTTTTTGAAAGAGAATGGAAGGGAGTGGGAGAGACAGAGAGAGAAAAACATTAATGTGAGAGAGAAACATCAATTGGTTGCCTCGGGCACATGTCCCGACGTACCAGGATGGAGACCGAGCCTGCAACTGAGGTATGTGCCCTTGACCTGCATCAAACCTGTGATCCTTCAGTCCACAGGCTGATGCTCCAACCACTGAGCTAAATCACCTAGGGTAAAATGAACAATTTTAATGTTTCAAAAACATTAACCCCATTACATCCTTGCTGGATAGCCTGGGTCCTGGCTTTCCGTCTGAGTCTCTATCTCCTGGAAACAGACCTTCCTCCATCTCTGACCCCATCATCCCTGTATGTGAATACTTAAGCTGGTTGTGTGACACTGGCAGGGGAGCAGCTGTCTGGTTTAAAGGCAGTAGCGGCCTGGAACTCTCTTCCCTAACTGGCCTGGGCCCTCTGACCACCCCATCCTTACTCAGTCTCTTACTCAAGAGGGGGATGGGGCTGAGATCCTGGGAGATCCAGGGCTCTCTGGCTTCCAAGTCAGGCCCTCAGGAGTGGGCTTTGGCTCCTGTTTGCCAGCTACCGGTTTTCTCCTGACCTTGCTATTGTCTGCAGGCTCTTTCCCCAAATACAGATTATCCAAATGGGTCTAAAGTGGCTTTTTTCTTCAAGGACTTGGCCTTCTTTCCCTG
>PVJN01030060.1:0-25918 GCA_004026805.1 Lasiurus borealis | reverse complement strand
TGCTACCATAGGAAGCCTAATGTTTTTCACTTAAATACATCCTTGAGATATTGGTTCAGATTGAGGTTTACTCAATAAGAGCATATATTTAATCTGAAGATTATGTGACTAAGCTATAGATCCTGCAAAATCCCAGTTATTGTGCAGAGTACTAACACTTCATTTTACTTACTCGGAGCCAATGCAGCACAAGTGGACATGCAACAGATGCCCCCCTCTCCCAGAGACATGGCTCTGCCTCCATAGAATGCTCTCTGCTGGCCGGGTGTGAGTTCATCATTTACCCCCCACAACAGGGTTCCTAGAAATACCCTGTGCCTTTCATAATGACTACTGCTGCCTTCTTCATGTCATGACCACCCTGTCTGCTCTCTCCCCTGCTCCTCCCACAGGTAGCCAGTGTGCTTCCCATTCACACCATGAGCACCAACACCTGCCCAGCAAGACTTCTGTGACTTACCAATGAATTTTCCCAACATATCCCATCATGCAGGTTTGTGCCCCACATAGGAAAAAAGAAAGGACTGCAATGTTGTAAGGAAGATTTATTATTATTTAAAGGTAAAACTCTGAACTAGATTTTGGTTAGCTCAAAAATAGCAAGTCGGGAGTGACCTACTCATGAGCAGAGATTTGATGGTCTCTCTTTTAAAATTGAGATACTACATCTTGCCCTTTATTTTATACCTATTTTCACACTTTTAGCTCTGTACATTATTTTCAGCTTTGTGCTCTATATTGAATTCTTATTGCCTGAAAAACTGCAATTTATTATTTAAAACCCAAATTGAATGTCCTCTGTTTTTCCCAAGTGGGTTAGTTGATCCATCCATGCACCTTCTCAGCTCTTAATGTGTACCTTCGTGACATGTGTTATTATGTTATAATCTGCTTGGGCTGCTGTTGCAAAAAGAACAGAAACTGGCTGGTTACCAACACCAGAAACTTATGACCTAATCACTGCCTACTTCCAAATACCATCATCACATTGGGAATTAGGTATTAACATAGGAATTGGGGGGTGGGGAGGAGCAGAAACTTTTAGTTTATAGCACTCCACAACATATTGACATATATTTTTACAGCATGTATTAATATGTACTCTTGTATCTAGATGGATCTACACAATTAGGGTTCTTAAAACTGGCTGATTGTTTCACTCTTGCGGAAAAGCTTCTATTTACTTTAAGCCACCAAAATTACAGGATTTATCGGTTATAGAATTCATGCTACCTTAAGTGATACGTGTCTTTTTCAATCACTTGTTGGGCTTCTAATATGTTTTAGGCAATGAAGATACTACAATGAACAAGACATGTAAACTGCCTTCAAAGAGCTTACGGTGCAGAGGAGAGAAACCTAATATATAAGTAGATAAATGATGATAAGTCCTTCAAAGGAAGTGTGCAAGCACACAATTACCAGGGAACCTAATTCAGATGAGGCGGTTAGAGAAGGCACAAGAAGGGGATGTCCGGGCAGAGACCTGACATTGGTGAGCCAGTTACTTCCCTTCTTTGAATAAGCTGCTCTGTAAAAGCTGCCACAGTGGAGAAACCAAGATGGCGGCACAAGTGAACATCGAAACTGCTGCCACACACAACAATTTCAAAACTACAACTAAAAGCAAAATGGACACCATCCAGAACCACAAAAAGCTGGCTGAGTGGAAATTCTACAACTAGAAGTTAAAGAGAGGGGCTCACGAAGACTCAGAGGAGCTGCAAAAAGCTGAGGTACGGAGACATGTGCATAAAGAGTTCGGGCAGTGGTGGATCTGGCTGGCTTCCTCTAGCAGAAAGGATATGGAAAATCCCAACTGCACTGAACCCCAGTTCTGGTCAAGACTCATACAGGGGGAGTCGTGAAAAAGGAGGAATGGACAGAAACTTAGAGGAGCTGTGGAAGGCAGAAGTCTGGAGGCGTGCGCAAAGAGGACTGACTGCTGATTGTGCCCCAGGCTTTCTCTAGTGAGAGGAAAACAGAACCTCCCAACTGCACGGAAATCCAGGACCAACTGCACTCTGGGGCAAGACTCTGGGGACACAGACTCATATGGGTCTCAGAACACATAGAAACTCAGGGGAACCAGAAAGGCAGCGGTCTGGAGGCTCGCACATGCGAAAGGCAGAGGTCTGGAGGTGTGCATGTGCACAGAGAGGGCTGCTGTGATTACCAAGGGGCACTGAGACCCAGGGGCTACTGTGTAGGGCAGGGCTAACAAGAACCCAAGGCAGTCTGCTCAGCCTTGAGATTCCTCCACATCTAAGCCCAGCACAGAGGCTGTTGCAATCTTACAAATCTTAAGGCTGAATCCAGCACAGAAGTTCTCCTGTCATAAACACAGCTGATCCTTACAAACAATTGGCTTGGAGGTGAATTCCCCCTAGTGATACCAACAACAATCAAGACTTAACTACAACAAGACTGTATACACAGTCCACAAAGGGATGCAACGAGAGTGTCCACCTCAGGTAACTGCAGAGGCAGAGCTACTGGGCCATAGAGGACACCTAGCACACAAAACTATACTACCAACTATGGGAAGCAGAGAAAATGTGGAGACAAAGAAACAGATCACAAATGAAAAAAATGGAAGAAAACATATGACTGGATATAGAGTTCAAAACCACAGTTATAAAGGTTTTAAAGAATTTTCTAGAAAAGATGGATAAATGCAGCGAGACCCAAGAGGAGATGAAAAAGAACCAACTAGAAATTAAACATACACTGACTGAAATAAAAAATACTAGACGGATACCTAACAGCAGACTAGAGGATTGCAAGAATCAAGTCGAAGATTTGAAATACAAAGAGCAGAAAACACTCCACTGGAAAAGCAAGAAGAAAAAAGAATCCAAAAATGTGAAGATAGTGTAATGAGCCTCTGGGACAACTTCAAGTGTACCATCAGAATTATGGGGGTGCTAGAAGAGGAGAGAGAGCAAGATACTGAAAACCTACTTGAAGAAATAATGACTGAAAACTTCCCACATCTGGTAAAAGAAATAGACTTACAAGTCCAGGAAGTGCACAGAACCCCAAACAAAAGGAATCCAAAGGGGACCACACCAAGACACATCATAATTAAAATACCAAGAACAAAAGACAAAGAGAGAATATTAAAAGCAGCAAGAGAAAAACAGTTCATTACCTACAGGGGAGCACCCATATGACTGTCAGCTGATTTCTCAACAGAAACGATGCAGACCAGACGGGAGTGGCAAGAAATATTCAAAGTGATGAATAGCAAGAACCTACAACCAAGATTACTCTACCTAGCAAAGCTATCATTCAGCATTGAAGGGCAGATAAAGAGCTTCACAGATAAGAAAAAACTAAAGGAGTTCATCAGCATCAAACCAGTATTATATGAAATGTTGAAAGGTATTCTTTAAGAAGAGGAAGAAGAAGAAAAATGTAAATCTAAAAATCAAGTGAATTGAAAATCTGATGAACAGAATAAACTGGTGAATATAATAGAATTAGGGGCATAGACAATTCTCAGGGGGAAAGAGGTCGGCGGCGGGATGCAGGAAAAGACTGGACAAAAATCATACACCTACAGATGAGGATAATGTGGGGGAGGTAAGGGCAGAGGATGGGGTGGGAGCTGGGTGGAGGGGAGCTATGGAAGAAAAAAAGAGGAACATTTGTAATAATCTGAACAATAAAGATTTATTAAAAATTAAATAAATAAAAGCTACCACTGGCACAGGGCCCTATAAATTGGTCTAAAACTTAATTTAATATGTGACATTTTATTTTAATGAAATTTGTATCTTGTTAGGTCCTAGACTTTTGATTTGAATAATTACAGGCTGTTGTTCCTTGTGATTAAGCCCCTATAAGAGTTAGGAGATTAACATGTTCTAATCATTTCACATACTTTTATAAATTGCAGATTACAGTCGATAAATGAGTGTTATACTGTGAATATTTAACATTTCTCTTACAACAAAGAGAATTTCACATTTTCTAGAATAATTTACAGTCACAAAATGCTTTCAAATTTTTTCTCTCATTCATTACTGCTTTGTTTTGACACTATTTCTTTCAGCCTTTTTTTAGCATTAAAGAAATGCTATTGCCTAAAATCTCCCATACATAACCACTATTAACTTCTTAATTTTGAAACAGTTACCTGTGAAGGGATTCTTCTTTTATTAGTTTTTTTTTTAATTTTGGATATTAAAGAATAAAGTAACTTAAAATAATACTTAGATTCTTCTCACAGGTCAAATATGATATAAAAATTAAATTCCTAATTACAATGTGTGCATTTAGAGATATGCCACTGTAATAACATTATATCTGTATTCAGAATTAAAAGATCAAACTTGGTGAGAAACCAAGATGGCGGCATAAGTGAACACCTAAGCTGCTGCCTCACACAACAATTTCAAAACTACAACTAAAAGACAGAATGGAAACCATCCAGAACCACAGGAAACCTGGCTGAGTGGAAATTCTACAACTAGAAATAAAGAGAAAAGCACACAGAGACTCAGAGGAGCTGTAAAAAGCTGAGGTACAGAGATACACTCATGGACAGGATGGGCAGAGGAGGGTTTGGCTGGCTTCCTCTAGTGGGAGCGAGACGGAAAATCCCAACTGCACTGAGCCCCAGCTCCAGGCAAGACTCATAGGGGGAATCTGGACTGTTGTGAAAAAGAAGGAGTGCATGGGAACTTAGGGGGGGCTGCGAAAGACAGAAGTCTGGGGCTCGCAAAAGTGCTAACGCAGAGCCCTGACTGCTGATTGTGCCTGCCTTCCTCTAGGAGGAGGAAAACAGAACCTTACAACAGCAATGAAATCCAGGTCCAACTGCACTGAACCCCAGTGTCAGGTGAGACCCTGGGAACCCAGACTCACACGGGTCCCTAGATCACACAGAAACTCAGGGGAACTGAAAGTCAGAGTTCCAGAAGCTTGCACGCGCGCGTATGCAAAAGGCAGAGAGGTCTGGAGGCAAGCCTGCATGAACAGACACAGCTGATCCTCACAACCAATTGGCTTGGAGGTGAATTCCTCCCAGTGATACCAACAACAATCAAGAATTAACTACAACAAGACTGTACACAAAGTTCACAAAGGGGTGCTCTAAGAGTGTCCACCTCAGGTGACTGAGGAGGCAGAGGTACTGGGCCACATAGGACAGCTAGCACACAAAGCTTCTCTACCAACTCAGGGAAGCAGCAAAATATGCAAGACTAAAGAACAGATCACAAAAACAAAACAAAACAATGAAAAAAGGAGGGGAAAAAATGACTGGATATAGAGTTCAAAACCATAGTTATAAGGTTTTTTAAGAATTTCCTAGAAAAGATGGATAAATTTAGTGAGACCCAAGAGGAGATAAAAAAGAATCAACTAGAAATTAAACATACACTATCTAAAATAAAATAAAAATATTATACAGAAACTTAACAGCAGACTAGAGGATTGCAAGAATCAAGTCGAAGATTTGAAATACAAAGAAGCAAAAAACACTCCACTGGAAAAGCAAAAAGCAAAAAGAATCCAAAAATGTGAAGATAGTGTAAGGAGCCTCTGGGACAACTTCAAGCATACCAACATCAGAATTATAGGGGTGCCAGAAGAAGAGAGAGCAAGAGACTGAAAACCTATTTGAAGAAATAATGACTGAAAACTTCCCCCACCTGGTGAAAGAAATAGACTTACAAGTCCAGGAAGCACACAGAACCCCAAACAAAAGGAATCCAAAGGGGACCACACCAAGACACATCATAATTAAAATACCAAGAGCAAAAGACAAAGAATATTAAAAGCAGCAAGAGAAAAATAGTTCATTACCTACTGGGGAGCACTCATATGTCTGTCAGCTGATTTCTCAATAGAAACGATGCAGACCATATGGGAGTGGCAAGAAATATTCAAAGTGATGAATAGCAAGAACCTACAACCAAGATTACTTTACCCAGCAAAGCTGTCATTCAGCATTGAAGGGCAGATAAAGAGCTTCACAGATAAGAAAAAACTAAAGGAGTCCATCAGTACCACACCATAATTATATGAAATGCTGAAAGGTACTCTAAGAAGAGGAAGAAGAAGAAAAGGTAAAGATAAAAATTAGGAACAACAAATACATATCTATCAACAATTGAATCTAAAAATCAAGTGAATTGAAGATCTGATGAACAGAATAAACTGGTGAATATAATAGAATTAGTGGCATAGAAAGGGAGTGGACTGATAATTCTCAGGGGGAAAGAGGTGAGGGGGGATGGAGGGAGAGACTGGACAAAAATCATACACCTATGGATGAGGACAATGTGGGGGAGGTAAGGGCTGAGTGTGAAGTAGGAACCAGGTGGAGGAGAGATATGGGGGGAAAAAGAGGAACAATGGTGATAATCTGAACAATAAAGATTTATTAAAAATATTTTTTAAAAAGATCAAATTTTAGCCCTTGACTGAGTAGCTTCTTTGGTCAGAGTGTTGTCCTGATACTGCAGGACAACATTGCTAGTTTGATCCCTGATCAGGGCACATATAAAAGAATCAACCAATGAATGCATTAATGGTTAGGACAATGAATCAATGTATCTCTCTCCCTTCTTCTCTCTCTCTAAAAATCAATCAATAAATAAAAATTTTTAAAGAAATATATAAAATGTTAGTCTTGTTTTGGGGAAAGCTTATGTAGTAGGAGGAAGCATATAACAAAAAACCAATACTACAGAGAACAAGCACAATTTACTAGTATATTCAAGCTAAAATGAAGAATTAAGTGGATATGAGCTGCTTCTTTATTTTTCTCTTTGAAGGATTAGCCTTCCCAAGGGAATTTAAGTTTTTTTCACCATGGACCACTTAGAAAGATTAATTGGTAATAGTAAAATGTCAGATCTCAGAATAAGATTCTCACTGATAGTCCTGCTCAATTAACAGCATATTGGTACTACCTGTATCACCTCCACATAAGCCACAGAGTGGCTCATAGGAGTGGGGAGGGGGCCAACTTTACAAGTTGGCCTTAAAGCGGCTGTAACATTTCTAACACTATCTAACCAAGTGGACAAAACATAGTGATAATGGGTATAAAAGCCAAGAGATAATAGAAATAAAATGTTTTGGCCTTTATATGTCCAATATGTAAACAGACTAAGAAAAAAGAGAAAAAACAAAATCCAGTTTGTCAATATACTATAAGTAATCACATTTACTCTGCCCTTCTAATCTTTGGGGTTTTATTTTTTAACCTAAATGTCTGAGCCTAGAATATGAGGATATTTGTTGGAAAAAGATTCATTGTCTTTTAGTCAAGAGGTCTGAAAACAGACATTTGAAAGGAATTTAGGGGTAATTGGTAGAAATTAGGAAGGAAGAGAGGAAAATCAAAAAAAGGAGAAGAAAAATATCAAACAGAAATTCTATAAGCATCATTATATTTTAAAAGCAGATTAGATACTTGAATCATTAACTCCTGTTGAAAGCAATTACATCAACAGTTATTAAAATCATTTGGACCTTGAGTAAAAAAATAATGAATTCCTTAAAAACTCATACCCCAATGTTCCCATGTAATTACTCTTAGTACAATGAGAAAAAAGCATGTCATCTTGCATATTTTTGGCTTAATGAAAATATTTACTTATAACATGGTTTTCCTTTTATTTCGCTGAAGCTAGAGGAAGTTTTGGGTACTCAAAAGGTCATGACTTTAAAAACTTTTTTCTCTTAATAAAAATACCAAATCTTTGGGGCTCTTTATAAAATCATCTTTTAAGAGTTCAATAGGCACAAATAGCAAATAAAATGTCCCATTTGGAAAGGTTTTGAATGTATTGCTGATCAGAGCGCTGGTTAAGTAGTGAGAAATACTGGTTTTATAATAAAAGATTATAAAGTTTTTCAAAATAAAAACTGAATACTTGATGTTTCTCTATTATTCAGCTAGCAACTTCAAAGTCCAGCCAAAATAAATGTCATCTTCCCAGCCCTCCTCAGATTAGAGATGCCTGGTGCCAGCTGCCTGAATGGCTGTTAGAGGCCCATTCCCTCCTTCACTGGCAAATAGCTGGCCTGCCCTCCTTACAGCTGTGTGTGCTGTGTGACTGCACTATGGCCCATGGATGAGAGCAGAAGTGATTTGTGCCTCTTCCAGGGCTGGTAAAACCTTCCAAATGTGACCCTTTATGCTCTTCCCCTCTTCCTGTAGAAACTCAAGAGGCCAAATGCAAAGATAAATAACAGAAAAAAAAAATTGGAAAAGGCAGTGAATGGGTAGATTAAGAAATAAATAGTGTATAATCTTTACATTCAGGCTTCCAAAGCCAACTTTTAAAAAATATATATATCTTTATTGTTGAAAGTATTACAGATGTTCCTTTTTTCCCCATTAACCTCTCTCCGCCCCTCTCCTACTCCCTCCCCAGACCCTCACCACCCTATTGTCTATGCCCATGGGTTATATTTATATACATATAAGTTCCTTGGTTGATCTCTTCCCACCCCCTTCCCTTCCCTCTGAGATTCATCAATCTTTTGCATGCTTCTATGTCTCTGAATCTATTTTACTTGTCAGTTTATTTTATTCATTAGATTCCACATATACGTGAGATCCACTTTTGTTCCCTAGATTAGAGCACTGAAGAGACAAAACAACAGCATGCCTCACAACCTCTCAGAGTAGATGCCACCTCAGGCAGGAGGGCCCCAGTATGGGAGGAGAGAGATGAGGGGAGGTACCAAGATGAACAAACTCTGAGGCCTGTGGGAATTTGGCAGGAAAGACATATTGGCTCACTCAACATTTAACACTATTATTGGAACCCTCATCTCACCAAAAGTGAAACTAGAACCTAGAATATGTTGACCACCTATCCATTCACATAAAAGAAAAAGTTTAAAATTCCCTAGCTTTTGGTTACTATATTATTCAGATAAATATCATATATTTTTAAAAATCAAAAGGGTTTTACCATTCAATAGCTGTGAAAAAAGCTGGATTAAACTAAGTGGCCAAATTCTTTACATAGAATTCCTCAAATTTCAACTTTCTACTGTGCAATCTAAATACCCAAGTTGGAATGGCTCAGTGGTTGAGCGTCCACCTATGAACCAGGTCATGGTGCATTTCCCGGTAAGGGCAATTGCCCAGGTTGTGAGATTGATCCCCAGTGTGGGTCATGCAGGAGGCAGCTGATCATTATTCTCTCTCATCATTGATGTTTCTCTCTCTTCTTCTCTGAAATCAATAAAAATAAATTTAAAAAATACTCAAGAAGAACCTGGCTTGTGCAGTTCCCTAAATTTGGGCACCTTTGATGGCAGAATACCACAAAGAGCACAGATAATGGGAGAATTTCATCCACTAATGCTAATCCTTGTGTTTTCCAATTTTGTATTGCAAGATAGCTAATCATGCCAATCGGAAAACCTCTTTTCTTTTTCATTGGGATCTTAGCTCCAAACCATGTTTAATATTTTCAGGATGAGTTAGAGAAGAAACTACAACATCCATCTTTGTACTTCTCAGGCATCACCTTCTTCTTTCCATCTGTCTATCCCAATACATGTCATTGTGTAAGTTATTATTTGTCTAACATTTGTGCTGCTTACAGAACAATCCAAGTTGAGTACAATGACCTTAGGCAACACAAACAAGCACAGCGACAATTTCTCAGTCTTTTACTGCAACAATGAAGAAATTATTATCTCATGCCAAAAACCAATTTCAAAAATTTAAAAAGGGCTATCGAAATGTATGAAACCTCTTGAGTTAATAGTATTCTTGACTTTACATGCCCCTATCCAGTGACAGAAGGACTCTGTCGATGCAATGTAATAGCAACATTTCAACTGTAATTTATAGGTGGGTGTGGAGGAAGCAACTGCAGAAAACAAATAAAACAAAACAAAAGCTCTTCAGTAGACAGTACATCACTCCTACTTTATTCCTTAAAGCAAAACATTTGTAAATGATCACCATGCCAGATTCCTTTCAGAAGATAGTGTATGTCCAATTTGAATGTATGCATAGTCATTAAGTTTAAGAATAAAAGCAAATCTCATATTTAGCCAATTTTCTTTTATTTCATTTGCAGAAACAGAAAGTGAAATAAAAATGTGCCTAACGGGGTTGTATAAGGAAATAGATGTACATGCTTTTGGCCTTTTTTCTAATTTTTACTTTAATGTTATTCTTTCTCTCAGGGAGCATTTCTTGGAAGTGGCATTTCTATTTGGAGAGTTCTCGTTTGTGTCCTCTGTGACCTGCAATTGCGCTGTTTGGATGCTGTGCACTTTAAAATGCTGGGGAATAGGAAATGGAATAGCATGAAAACAACCAAGGAGCACCAGGCACAGGGTTGTCTGCCCTGTTTTATTTTGACAGATTCTGCCTTTATTTATGTTCAATTTTTTAATGCCTCCAAACATATTCATATCATATATAAAAAGACTGGTACCATCACGATCTCCTAGTATGATTGTTAGAAGTGGTGTCTTTTAGTGACGATGGGATAATGGGATTGATATCCCCATTCCCAGGAGGAGAGAGAATGGGATCTCACTCAGTACAGCATTAAACATCCAGTCCTTGTTTCCTAAATGCTGTTTTCAAGGACAGACTCATGGCTTTGGTCTAGTTCATGACCACAAGAATAAAAAAAAAAAAGAAAGAAAGAAACTTTATTTCCATTTTACAGCTAAGAAACATGCAGAAAATTGGGTTCCACATTCAAGTCTCTCTAGCTCTGTGTTCACTGCCAATAAATGTCTCATGTGAATGTAATAGGTTAGTTGATGCAGTCATATTGGTACAAATGCAATGTTCACAGCTCTGCCCTTGGGATCTTAGGCCCTATATGCATGATATGACTTCAAGGATGAAGAGCAGGGTTCTTTCCTCTTGCTGGTTTTTACTATATTTCTCCTGCTTTGATTATATCATCGTTCTATTGAAATCATCTTGCTTGAATCTGTTATAAGTCATTTCTGCTGTGATGACTTCTCAAGTCATCTGCAGGTCACTTTTGTTAAGATTCATAGCTCCTAAATATTTTTCTTCCTTCCCTTCATCCTTTCTCTGTCTGCTACCCTTCCTCTAGTTCTTTCTTTCCTTCCTTTTTTAGCCACTAGACTTTCTTGGAGAAGGAAAGTGTTACTGAGCGAGCCTCTGTTTCCCTCAGTAGATATGGATTTCTATGCAAGCCCTTTTTATAGTTTTTACAAAAACTCTCACTCATTCTGTCTGTCATTGTTTTAGTGAGATTGTTTGACATTTTTTCAGTTGTGAACCTGTACTATTTTCTGTTGGTCTTTGTGTCATCTCTCGTCCACATTTTAAACAAATACAATAGAAATTCTTTTTTGGGGGGTGGGAGAGGGATCCAGAGACTGCTTGACACCCTCTGAAGTTAATTGAAAAACCAGTGACCTAGTGAATTGCTAAGGAAGAATTTCAGAATTTGGACCAATTGCATCTATAATTGAACTGTGCAGATTCACCCTCTTCCAAGTTCTTGCTCTGTTCTCAATAAACATGAGCACAACTATGATCATTGCCTCAGAAGGTGCAAGTGGCAAAAACACATGGCCTGCCCCCCCACCCCCCAGAGGCTTACAATCCATCGAAAGACTTTATAATACATTTCTGATTACTTCTTTCCTTTCAAATAAACAAACACTCAATGTTTCAAGCAGAAAACTCCTGGATTTAAGAGAAAAATCCATGTTATCTGTGATGGGACAGTGAATTGTTTCTTTTATAACTTAAAGCCCAGCTTCTTCCTCAACCCATTTCCCCAAAATACTAGAAAAGAGTTTAATTGACAGTTTAAATCAGGTTCGCCTCCTAGATCAATCAACTTTGCCAATTTTTGGGGGGGACACCCTGTATGTACCAAGTAACTTGTGTATGAAGCAGAACCTTCTCTGGGTAGTGATTAAAGCTGGCCATGAGCTTGGCTCGTTCTCTCTGACACATGAGGTGAAGCAACAAAAACACAGAAAGCACCAGGTGTTCAGCAGATAATGTAGACTGAACTTGAATAAGGGTTTGTCCTCAAATGATAGTTCCTCAAGGCAAAGAGGATGACATTGAATAACTACATAAACAATACAATCAATTCTAACTAGCCCTTGAAAGACCCAGGGTTAAGCACAAAAAGAATTCCTGTGTTCAGGCAACTCTGTTTTTAGCCTTTATTAATGTAGTGTTAGCAGAGTAAACCTTCCAGAATCAAGCTGTGGAACTCATCTTAGCCTCACAGGAAGTTCAGCTTTCCTCTCCAGCAAAGCCATCCCTCTAATGTAGAGGAATGAATGCTAAGAGAAGATTCTTTGAGATCAGACAACAGAATGTTAAATCTTATTTCTTTTTTAATATATTTTAAGTTTTTGTTGTTGAAAGATTACGTATGTCCTTTTTTATCCCCCATTGACATCTTATAACCCTTCCCCACTCCACCTCAAGCCTTCACCACCTTGTCTGAGTCCATGGGTTATGCACATATGCATATAAGTTCTTTGGTTGATTTCTTTCCACCCTCCCACACTCCCCCACCTTCCCTGTGAGGTTCTGCAGTCTGTTCTACGCTTCTATGTCTCTGGATCTATTTTACTAATCAGTTTATTTTGTTCATTAGATTCCACATGCGATACTTGTCTTTCTCTGACTGGTTTATTTCACTTAGCATAATACTCTCCAGGTCCATTCATGCTGTTGCAAATTATAAGAGTTCTTTCTTCTTTTTTTAATGTATTTTTATTGATTTCAGAGAGGAAGGGAGAGGGAGAGATATAGAAACATCAATGATGAGAGAGAATTATTGATAGGCTGCCTCCTGCACACTCCCTACAGGAGATTGAGTTCTCAACCAAATTCGAACCCGGGAACTTTCAGTCCATAGACCGATGCTCTATCCACTGAGCCAAACCAGCGAGGGTGAGTTCTTTCCTTTTTTACAGCTGCACAAGTAAATCTTATTTCTGTCCCTTAAACACTTGGTGGCATTTGGGGTGTGGTATAACCTCATCAAGTCTCCATTTTCTTGTCTGAGAAAATAGATGCACACGGCTTTGCTGAAAGATGCCCAGACTAAAGGAGAGAAAAGACAGTTATGCCAGAGACCTACACAGAGCAGGTGCTGAATTGCTTCCCTTTGCTGCTGTTATTTTACAGGTGCTGACAAGCTCTTCTCTTCAGTAGGTGTTGAGGCTGAGCCTAATGTACTTAACTTGAAATGTTACGTTTTGCATCTCAGAATTTGCTCTCTTTTTCTCCATCTAGTTATGGTTCTGTGCCTTTGGCCTGCGTTTCCAAACAGTCCTGTTTCATCCAGCTCAGCCTCAGCAGATGCCTTCTGCGATTGTGTCACCTCCCAGCTCCAAAGCCGAGCTGTATTTTTTTTTCTTTTACTCTCCTCTCCACAGGCCTCCTGAATAAATCCTTCTTTCTGAACGTCTTCATAAAGTAGTGGCCCAGATTAAGTAACTGATGTGAATCTTCACTTTAATTATGTTATTCACAGAAACATTAAGCTGTTTTCAGGGTGCAGCATGGTTCATTCTCTTAAGGACGCAATGCCCTGGGTCGAGAAGGTTACAAAGGAGGCATATCATAGGCTGCTTGATCTGCTTCCTTTGACACCAGATTTCCTTTGAAGCTGCTTTTGAAAGTCCTCCTAAGTATGCAGAGACCTGCTTGGCTTTCAGAGAGCTGTTTCCTGCCGTTTCCTCATACACATTTTATGTCATATAAAATGTCTTCATTTACAGAAAATTATTTAAATCACTAATATTTTTGTGTGACTGGAAGAGAGAGAAAGAGAAAGAAAGAGCCGAAACCAGTTTGGCTCAGTGGATAGAGTGTCGGCCTGCCTGTGGACCCAAAGATCCCGGATTCAATTCTGGTCAAGGGCAAGTACCTTGATTGTGGGCACATCCCCAGTAGGGAGTGTGCAGGAGGCAGCTGATCAATGTCTCTCTCTCATGGATGTTTCTAACTCTCTATCCCTCTCCTTTCCTCTCTGCAAAAAATCAATAAAATATATTTTTAAAAAGAAAGAGGAAGAGAGAGATTGAGATTCAAAGGGAAATTCAGAGAAAGATTAAAAATTAAATTTAAGATCTTCCCATCTAAGTGGGCTCTAAACACAGAAGGACATCTTTGGTTCTGAGGATGTATTTCAATGCCTTTATTATAAAAATTAGGAAATTAAGGGACAAAGCTCAATGGATAGAGTGTCAGTCCAAGGACTAAATGATCCTGGGTTCAATTCCAATCAAAGGCTCAGACCTTGGTTGCAGACTCCATCCCTGCCCTGGTCAGGGCACATGTAGGAGGCAACCAATTGATGTGTCTCTCTCACATGGATGTTTTTCTCTCTTTGTCTTTCCCCTTCTTTCCATTCTTTCTAAAAACCTATGTAAAACTATCTTCAGATAAGAATTAACCAAGAAAAAAAGAGAAGAAAAATTGCCAGGTCACTGTGCCTACCATTTTTATGTAGGCAAAGGCAACTTTAGTCAGAATAGCAAGGTATGGAACATTTGCAATTATTAGTTCTAAAACAGGTGTAATTTATTGTGAGGATGTAATCAGAGTAAGGAGCATTCCCATCCTGAGCTATCACTCAGCTTTCTGTTCACAGGAACCATGGGAAAGAAGGACATGTCATATAGGGAAGCAAGCAGTTATTCATGAGTGGGCCAATATTAGATGTTGTCAAAGTGTGAAAGCTGAGTTGGAGGGTGTGACTCACACTTGAGCTTACATAGGACTTTTTTCTTCTGAAAGTAAATTTTGTGTCTACCTGGAAGGACTGGGCTGAAGCAGTGCAAAAATTCAGGAACTAAAGTAACATGAACTCTCTTGGATGCTCCATTATATATTCAGAAGGAAAAAAAGGGAGAGTGAGCAATTGGGCCAGTTGTCTCCACATGGACAACTACCAATCATTGAGCCACAGTAGACCATTCATCCCAGCCAATAAGATGGGATCCAATCAATGTCCCAAGCTCTGTTTAGTCTAATCTATAATTAGCCTTTTCTGAGGAGGAAATCTAAGGCTTTGGGGCAGCTGAGAAGCTGATCCTAGAGGATAGGAATATTCCCCTCTCAATAATGGTGCTAGTAGCAAATCACAGGTAGGATACAAGATTCCAATAACAGGGGCCAAGCAACATCTTTATTTGATAAGGTAGTTATGAGTATATTGGATTAATTTAAAGTAGTAATGCTATAAGTGCCCTCATTACTCACAAGCATGAGGATCCACTGTGATTAGAACTAAACTCTCATTCCATTTTCTGAGGTAATGATAAGGTGCTTTATTAAATATTTCTTAAAATTAAATCTGTATCAGCCTGTTTGTTAATGAATTCAATCATAGCAAATATATATTTTTTTCTAATTTTTTTTTTTTAAAAAAGGTCCTGGAAAAGTAATTTCTTCAACTAGCTCCAGAAATCTCTCTGTAGATTTCTATTGTACAGTTGTGGACTCCAAGAAGAAAGATTCATTTTATGTGAACCATGAGAAGAAATTTATCTGCTAAGAGAGACTCCCCATTGCCAACTGAGCCCAGATTTTATTAAATGATAAGAACCTAGCTGCCTTTGCTGACAGGAGCTTTTCATACACTCTGTATACCAGAAAGAACCTTATGCTGAACTTTCCACACTATGACCTGCTCCTATATACCAGCTGAGTCAACCAATGAACGAATCTGACCCATATAATCAGAACTGCTCTATACTGACCAATCAGGACACAAAATGCTAGTCAGTTAGTGCTGTGGGATTCAGATCAATGAGAAGGGTATAAATTTGAATACCTAATTTACATAAAGAAAACCTAATGGGGAATCCAGGTGGGAACTTTCCCCTTTGTCTCAGTGAAACACAATTTACACGATTAAGAAGAAAGAGATATAGAGGTGTAAAGGGGCCAATTAGAATAGATAGGTGGTAAGACCTCAGGTTCTATGTTTCTCGCTCAACAATTTTTCATTTACTCTTCACAACCTCTGAAGCAGGAATAAAAACACAGACATTTTTCATTGTTTAAATCATCAGCAGTAAGGTCTGCTGCAAATAGAGGGCCTGGTCTGCCTAGAAGCAGAAAAACAAATCTATGATCACTGGTCAGTTGTGATATTTACTTTGGGAGCTTGTCGCTACATTCCAAAACAATTTTCCTTCAAAGTGATCTTTAGAGCCTTCAGTGCTACCGCGTCAAAAACAGGCTACCCAAACTGAACAAATGTTAAATTAGCACATTCAGTGTTAATGTTAAGGATGCCAGACATCCTAATAGTGCATTCAGGAAAAAGTCCTCCACCATGCCCTAATCAAAGCACATTGAAATTTAAATCAAATCATTTCTCCTCTTCCCTCTTGCCTTTGAACTGTGGATAACACAAACATAGAAGATGAACCCCCACCTGACTAAAGATTGGCATTACAGTTCGAAATGAGCTGTCATGATAGGTGAATGTTCCAGACCCTGTTCACCCAAGCAACAGCTGCTGCCACAGTCAGACTTCTAAAGATTTGCTGAGCCATTGACTTGAGGTGGAGGTGAAAGTTCCACTGACTGAGTAGACTCCAAACCAACTTTTCTTCAATAATAATTTTCATAGAATTTTGTTAAATTTCAGTTATTTGAAACTGGGCTTAGCTACTCCTCAGGCACTAATAAGAGACAAGAGACACTGATCCTCAAACTGTAAAAATCTCTCAACTCTAAGGACTGGTCTGGAAAGAGATTTTCTTTTCCATAATGCTTATTAATCAAAGATCTTCAGGAATAATGATAAACAAAAATCTGGGCCTTTCCCTGGTCAAGTGGCTCAGTTGGTTGGAGCATCATCTTGTACACCAATAGGTTGTGGGTTCAATCTCTGGTTGGGGCACATACAGAAGGCAATGGATCAATTCTCTCTCTCTCTCTCTCTCTCTCTCTCTCTCTCTCTCTCTCTCTCTGTCTCTCTCTCTCTCTCTCTCCCACTCTCTAAACATATCCTCAGGTATGTTTAAAAATAACAATAATAAAATAAAAAATAAAAAGCTGGGTCTCTGCTATGGTTTTAATCTGTCATTGTTTGCATTTCACCATCTTATCTTAATATAAAACACTGAAGTTTATAAAGTTTTTTGAGACTAATTATATGGGTCTGACTCTCACCTCAAGGCTGTGAAGAAGTAAGAGAAGATATTATTTTTGTCCTTTAATAGATGAAGAAACTCTGACATACAAGGATCAAATGCTCCCAATCTCCAAGTTATTTAGTAGCATTTCAGAACTCAAACTCAAAAGGTGATACAAAGCCAAATCTATTGTTCATTTCCACTGCCACACCTTTGAAATACCACCCAACCTATCCATGGGCTCTAGAATCCACAGTTAAGTAACTGCCAGCCTGTCTTTCCACCCTTTGCCCTCACTGGTGATTCCCAGGTAATACTGGAGCTACAGCATGGTGTGGGGGTGACAAGGCTCTGAGTGAGGCTGCAACATTTGAATCCTGGTCCTTACATGCATTAGCTATGTAATTTGGGACATGATAATCTCTATGTTTCTCAGTTTCCTCTATTGTAATATTGACATTTTTTTGTAATTGTAATATTGAAATTGAGATATTGAAACTGAACCCAGGTCTAGCTGCCTGCTGCAAACACACACACACACACACACACACACACACACACACACACACACACACACCAAAAGAAAACAAACAATAAATTTCTGAGGCAGGTGCTAGTGAGAGAAAAAAAGAGTTGTATTCAAGTGCCAACCACTTGAGAAAATGGGGGACTCTAATCCCAAAACCCATCTTAACATCTCAGTACAAGCAGGGGTTTTATCAGTAAGAACATGGAAAGCAGAACAAAAAAATCAGGGGGAGGGGGCTGTGGACATGCAGGTAGTATTCTTGCTGGTCAAGCCACCACAAACCCAAGCAGGATCCAGAACAGTCAGTTTCTGAATATGCTCTAAAAAAAAAAAAGCTGTTAGCAATTTATGGCAGGCATTTATGGCAGGCCTAATTAATTTGGCATATAGCCCGTTTTCTGGCCCAGGGAGAAGTATTATTCATCATATGTTATTTAATCAAGAAGATTATTTTGTTTGTTAGCATGATAATTGATATATGATGTGCAGGACATCTTCCCACGGTCTTGATATGGATCTTTATGGTCACCATTCTTGAGTTGGCCACCTGGGATTTTTTTGAGAGTTGAATTCCTGTGACAGTGTTTGTGTCAGGGGACCTGGAGGCCAGGCTGCTCCCTAGGTTCACACAGGAACAGAAACTCCTGAACTGTAAAGTATACTCTTAAAAAAATGACTTTTTACAAGCAACCTCTAACTTTGAGAGAAAAGTCAGGTTAGAGTAACAAGCTGGGTTTAACATTTATTAAGATTAACATGGGTAGTTTTATATAATTATTTTATAAGTTTACTTTGTTAGTACATTCTCATTTTAGTTCTAATCTATGGCTAGTCAGATTAATCTAAGGATTACAGCACTTTCATTCCCTGTTACCATATTGCATCTGTCAGTGCATTTTCTTCCAACAGTATGCTGTCTCACTTTGCCCTCCTCAAATGATAGTTTTAAAAGACACTAGATAATGCATGCCAGGATTTATCACTATTTCATCTATTACATGCATCATCATTGCCAAGCAGGTAGTGGGTAATTCTGCTCCAAAAATCCATTTTAGAATCTGTTTCTCACGACCATATCTTATGCCAATTGTCACGTATCAGCTTCTCTGGAAAACAGACTCTGAAGAGGAGATTAGCAGGCAGCTGGTTTATTGGTGAGTAATTTGGATTAATGGGAGAAGGAAGCAAAATTTGGCAGAGACAGCAATTGGACTTTGCTACACCATAGCAGAGGTCTGAGTCAATTCTGCTGAGAGTTTGGAAATTTGACTGGTCCTTTAGAGAAGTCTCAAATTGAGTTTAGGGGTCAGACTTTTTGTCCTTCTGCATAAATTTGTAATGAATACAGGGTTATCTATAAAAGGGAGGTGAATCTTGGGCAAGTTGTGGAACAGAATACAACGTTTCTGACAGCAGGAGAACACCCTTGAGACAGACTCGGGGCTATGCACCACAGCATCCATGATGACCTAAATATGTAAATCAAACCTTGACTTCTAAATGATAAATAGATACATATCTTTGTGACATAGGGGTACCGAAGGATTTCTTGAGACATTGAAAGTTCCAGTTATAAAATAAAAGATTAGTAAATTGGACTAAATAAAAATGTCAAACCTGAGTATCCTATATAATAAAAGCCTATTATGCAAATTGTCCCCTCGGAAGGACATTTGACTGGGAGACCAGGAGTTATACTACTCGCTATGTCATGTGCTGACGATGAAGGGGTAGTGCTAAACATAGTGGGCATAGATGATGCGGCACTGGCAGTGAGCGGCAGCAGAGGCACTGTAGGCCTCAATGGGCCTTGACGAGCGTGGGAGTGGAAAGCACCAGGCCAAAGGCAGGATGCCAGTCAGGCTGCAGAGCTGGGGACATGAGCTGGGACCCTGTCTCTGTAGGTCACCCTGAGGTATCCCACCAGTGCACAAATTTGTGCACCGGGCATCTAGTAATTAAGGATAACAGAAGACAAAGATAAATTACAAGGGACAGACTTGGAAATGAATGTACAGAGTACATTACAAAGGCTTTATCCAGAATATATAAAAAACTGATAAAAATTATTCAAAAGACAAATACCATAAAGATGAAAATGTGCAAATGAAAGTAATTCATACAACAGTCAGTGTGATGGTCAATAAATAAATGAAAAATGCATAACTTAAAAGTAGCATAGGAGGCAAGATGGTGACCAGCAGGAAGAAGGGAGGGAGGAAGAGTGTGTGAGAGAGTGAAGGAGCGATAGAAGTGTGTGTGGACGTGTTTGTGTGTGTGTGTGGACGTGTTTGTGTGTGTGTGTGTGTGTGTGTGTGTGTGTGTGTGTGTGTGTGTGTGAAATAGGGACAGTTAGACCCTGCAATTCTTCCAGGTGGCTGCCAATCCAGGCAGTCTTAGATGGCAAAACCTCACAGACACCACAAACACTCCAGGGAGGACACCGGTGGCACAGAGACTACACCTTTTTGAAGAACGTAACTGTTGGAGACTAGGATCCTAGCCTCACCACCACCCAGTCTGGTCTCAGAAGCAAACCAGGACCCTACAGCCACTCTGATAGAAGACCTGCCACCACAGCTATAGGAACACCAGGACTCCAGGCAGCCAGCTGCAGATTTCTGTGAGTCACATAGCCAATTTCCCTCCCCTACCGCCCCCACAGCAGCAACATAAGAACCTCCAGACCCCAGCCACACAATAAGGCTTTCTGCACACACAAAACAGTGGCGACTCTGCCTGACTTTGAGCCTTGGAGTCAGACACTGGAAGTTTATTTCTAGCAACTAGTCTCCATGGCCAGGCAGGGAGACAGAGTGGAATTCCAGCCTATCCACTCATCCCTAGGGAGCTGGTCTTCTGTGAGCAAATTCTGCACCCACGCATGGCAGGGAGACAGTGCTGAACTTGACCCTGGACTTGTGAACTCGGGAATTTGTTTCCCATGAATCATCTCCACACCCAGGAAAGGAGACTGAGAGGAATTCCAGCCTATCCACTCATACCTTAGAGAGCTGGTCTTCTGTGACCAGAACCCATGCAGGGCAGAGAGACAGTACTGAACTTGACCCCGGACTTGCGAACTCGGAAAATTTGTTTCCCACAACTTGCCTCCATGCTCAGGCAGAAGGCAGTCCTGAATAGCTACATGACCTTGGGGAGATTGTTTTCTGTGACCATATCTTATGCCTATACAAGGAGACAGCAGTGAATTTGACCCTGGGGTGCAAATCCATGGAGCTAGTTTCTCATGGCCAGACTCTGCACCTTAGCAGAGAGGCTGTGGTAAATTTGAACCTAGATATGCGGTCTTGGGGAGTTTGTTCCCCACGACCTGACCCTGTGCCCACACAGGAAGGTAGCGTTGAATTTAAACTGGGTACATGGACACAGGGAATTTTTTTTCCACAGTGCATACCCACGTGACTAGACCCCACACCCACACTAAGGGGCAGTGCCACCTGACTTTGATTCAGGGCAAGTGCACACAGAAGGCTGTTTACCAAAGAGCAAAAGAGGACCTCCTGCCAACACAGTAACTGAGTAATCTGATCTCCCAGGCAGATCAGGGACACTGAATCTCCACACAAGAGGCAGCATTGACCACCAGTGACTAGACTCTGTTCCTCATTATGTGTTCCTGAGATCGCTTATTCCCAATACATTCACACTAAGAGCCAGTGACTCCAATTCTTGGCACATGTGCATACAAGGACCTGATTCTCAGTGTGAGGTAGCACCAAGAAACAGAGATTCTGATACTCGATTCTCGGCATGGATACAGGGAGCCTCTGACTTCTGACACACAATAGGGGACTTTGATTTTTGGCATACGCCAGTGGGTTTTCTGTTTCAACATGGCACAGGCAAGGTCCCTGATTATAGGTGCACACACGAGGTCATACTAAGTGCCTGTGACTCTGACCTAGGAGGAGCGTGGTTCCCACTAACCCACAGCAACTGCACATCTTGGTATCAGAGCTCTTCAGTGCAAAAATCCCACTGCACATGCTCAAAGTCACTAATTGTCTGAGAGACAATCAAAACTACAATGTGGTACCATCTCACACCTGTCAGAATGGCTATCTTCAACAAATCAAAATGTTGGTGAAGATGCAGAGAAAAAGGAACCTTGGTGCATGCTGGTGAGAAGGCAGTCACTGTGGAGAACAGTATGGAGTTTCCTCAAAAAACTAAAAATGGAACTCCCATTTGACCCAGTAATACCACTTCTAGGAATATATCCCAAGAAGCTAGAAACACCAATCAGAAAGGATATATGCACCCCTATGTTCATAACAACACAATTTACCATAGCTAAGATTTGAAAACAGCCTAAGTGCCTCAGCAGATGAATGGATTAAAAAACTGTGGTAATCTACACAATGGAATTTTTTTTAAAAAAAAGATATTCCTACCATTTGCAACTGCATGGATGGAGCTGGAGAGCATTATGCTAAGTGAAATAAGCCAGTCAGAGAAAGAGAAGTATCACATGATATTATTCATTTGTGGAATATAATGAACAACATAAACTGATGAACAAAATAAGTTCCAGAGACAGAGAAACATTGATCAGATCATCAAACCTTGGAAGGAAGGTAGGGGAGAGTAGGGGTAAAGGGGAGAGATCAACCAAAGGACTTGTATGCATGCATATGGGCCAAACCAATGGACACAGACAACAGGGTGGTGAGTGCATGAGTGGGGGAGATAGGGGCTAATGGGGGAATAAGGGCACATATGTAACACCTTAATCAATAAAAGAAATTTAAAAAAAAAAGTGGCATAAGTTCATGAGGATAAAAAAAAAACAAAAACAAAAAAAAAATGCATAACTTCACCAGTATGCTGAGAAGTCAAATTAAAGAAATAAAGCTCCATTTTGCACCCACCTGAGGGTCAAAGTTACAACATCTGACAATGCTAGTGTTGGCAAGGCTGCAAGAAAACAAGTGCTTGTGCCATGTGTGTTAACTTGTGTGTTTCAAGAGAATGCAAATAGACTTTGGGGAACAATGTAGCTGTGTATATACAACTGAATGTGTGCATGACAAAAATGAGAGCCATTCCACCTCTAGGCCCAGGAACACTCTTGTGCATGAGTACAAGGAGACATGAACAAGGATTTTCATAGTAATATGGTCAGCAGTAGAAACAAATAGAAACAACCAAATGGTTATCAATTTAGAAATAAATAAATAAAATGTGATTTATCTTCACGATGGTATGTTCTACAGTAGTTCATGCCAATGAACCAGCTTCATATATTGCAACAAATAGATCTCCCAAAAGCCTCTACCTGGTCCTCCTCCCATGTTTTTACTTATAAGCAACACTCAGCCTTGTCACTCCTGTTAACCTTGCCACTCTCAGGACAATCTCATTTTGCCCAGGACTGTCTAAGCCCATTCTTCTGCATTCCTGTGTCCAACTTTATTTCCATAGTACTCTCACCATCTAACATAATACATAATTTACTTCTTTACTTATTTAGCTGTCTCTTCCCAACTAATATGTAAACTCCATAAGGACAGGTTAATTTTTACTGTTAACCTTTAGCCTTAACACCTAGAACACTGCACATATTGTTATAGATGCAAAATGCATATTTATTGGATGAATAAATAATGGAGATTGTAAAAAACAAGTTGTAAAATAATGTGATTCAGCCCATGAAAAAATGTTAAACACATTGAAAACAGTACCATATATAAGTAGTTCAAATACTAAAATAAACTGGAAAAACATTATAAATTTCCTGATAATGATTTTTTTCTGAGAAGAAAATGATTATAATGGGTTTGAGGAAGGAAAACAGAATTTCAGCTTTATATTTAACTAGAGGCCCAGTGCTCGAAATTCATGAATGGGGGAGGGGGAGTGTCCCTCAACCCAGTCTGCATGCTCTCCAAACTAGGACCCCTCAAGAGATATCCGACTGCCCATTTCCAACCACTTGCTTGCCTGCCAGCCTGATCACCCCTTAACTACACCCCTACCAGCCTGATCAATGCTTAATTGTTCCTCTGCTGGCCTAGTCACCCCTAACTACCCTCCCCTGCTGGCCTAGTCACCCCTAACTGCACTCCCTTGCCAGCCTGGCCCCTCCCCAGTTGCCCTCCCCTACAGGTCTGGTCATCTCCAATTGCTTTCCAATGCTGTCCTAATCACTCCCAACTGCCCTCCCCTGCAGGCCTGGTCCCCACCGAATGCCCTCCCCTGCAGGCTTGGTTGCCTGTATCTGTTCTCCCTTGCTGGCCCAGTCAACCCTTACTGCCCTCCTCTGCTGGCCCAGTCACCCCTAACTGCCATCCCCTGTAGGCCTTGTCACCCCAACTGACCTCCCCTGCAGGCCTGGTCCTCCCCCAACTACCCTTACCTGCAGATCTAATTGCCCACAACTTTCCTCCCCTGCAGGTTCAGTCATCCCTAACTGCCCTCCTCTGCTGGCCATCTTGTGGCAGCTATCTTGTATCCACATGGGGGTGGCCATCTTTGACTACCTGGGGACAGCCAACTTGTGTGTTGGAGTGATGGTCAATTTGCGTATTACCTCTTTACTAGGTAAGATGTGTATTTTTTCTTTTAAAGAATAAGAAGCAAATATAGCAACATTTTTATTTTAACATTCTTTATGTTACTTCTTTGTATATTTAAATTAAAACAAAAGGAACCTAAATGAGAAAATTATAATTTGGTACCATTATAATGATAGATTCCAAATCTCAGAAGCTACAGGTGATATGTAATGTTTCTCAGTGTAGTTTCACCAGAAAATAACTTCCAACTAGCATCACTGTCAGTTTTATAATCAAATGTCTAATGCTTTGATTTAGTCTATTTAAACTCATAAACAAAATTCTTCTCACTAATCTACTAAATTAAAAAATGAGCTTGAACCTTTGCCAGAGATGAATTTGATCACCTTTGTCTTTGCAGCCTAAATGTTAAAAAATGGCCACAGTAAATGCTGCGTAGGTTTCTCAGGGCAATGTCAGCTCTGCGGAGTGGAGGGGTCAGCTTGGGGAGACCTGTAGTGCTGATGGAAGCTCCAGGAGGTGAGAGAAGACAAGTTGTCTTAGAGCCTCGATCCCAAACCCTTTCAGGGTGTAGGTGTGAAAGTGGTATGCTCAGATTTGCTTCCTCTTGACAAAGAGGCCAAGTTCAAAGTCCAAAATGAAATACAATCAGCCCTCCTAACTAACCCTCAATAAAATCAATCTGTCAAGAACCTTGTGGCCCTTTGAACTGGCCAGATCTCAGAAAACAATTCATATCATTCATCACCATCACCAAAGTAGATGTTAAGGGTCAAGGATTCAACTATTTCCCACCAAACACCCCTTTAAGTAATTTTCTCCATATGAATTCTATATGTGTATCAAATACACTTCAAGAAAAAATATATTTTCCAATTATTTGTTGAGCAAAACTGACATACATAAACGTACATGAGAGGAACCAGAGATCAACAATGCTACACCAGCCCAAAACTCAGAACCCTGAGATTTTAGTGAATCATCTTAAATAGGGATACATGTCTGATTTCCATCAGGCTTTCTAAGACCCCAAGCACAGTTCCAGAACCCCACCACTAGCTTCAAGAAACATACTGACCTAAAGGTCACTGATCTGGACTTTGTTTCCTGGTTAAGGCTAACTTAAGTCTGGTGAGGGGACATTGATGTAAACTGCCTTTTATTTCACTTACTTCTGCCCAATATTGGACTTTTCAAGTAATGGAATCCAACTGTTCCTTTACTCCTTGAATTATAGTTTCACACTATGAAGCTATCCTCAAGGGGCCTGAAAAAGATTGAGTTTCTTACAAGGTACAAAATTCTGGGCAGAGGACAGATTGATAATAAAACACTATCAAGAGTCCAATCGATTCAACATTTTGTTCTTCTGGAACATGTGAATACTTTCAGACAGACAGCTCAGCATTGTGACTTCCCTCAACACAGATATACTCTGGGAATAAAAACCAAAATGATAAGAAGAGGTCAAACTGTCAGGCTGCTTTGAACCACATAAAAATTTAATAAATGTTGAACCACATGAAAAAAAAATTTAATAACTGTTGCTCAGAAAATACATATGAATAATCACCAGGACAGTTTCAGTTCTGTGTCTCTTTGACAATTCATGCCTCTGTCGAGACCTTCTGGTTTTGGTGTGTTTTTTTTTTATTCTTTATTGTTAAACTATTACATAAATCTCCTCCCCCCCCCCCAACTGACTTCTTTCCATCTGCTCATC
>PVJN01030059.1:0-25918 GCA_004026805.1 Lasiurus borealis | reverse complement strand
AAAGACAATCTTTGTGTGTATGATGATGGCAGCAGAGTGTGTAGAGAAAGAATGTTTACTAACATCAATCTTTTTATCCTACTCATACAAATAGCAGCAATGTGAGCAGCAGCACATCTAAACTAATAAAAGAGTAAGATGCAAATTGATTGTACCTTCATGACACCCCGAGCCAATCAGGAGTAAGTATGCAAATTAACACAACAAAGATGCTGGGTTAATTTGCATATGCAGGTGCCAAGCAGCCGGGGGTGGGTGGGATGCTTGCATGGTTGCCTTGGTGACAATGCAGGCATTCCACACGGTCCCAGCCACACCAGGGCCTCTGGGCAGTGTGGGAAGGAGGAATGGCGGCTCCGGCCAGAGCCAAGGCAGTGCCAGCAGCCAGGGCAAGGAAGGCCCATTCTTGCACAAATCATTGTGCATCAGGCCTCTGGTGGATACATAGGATTATTAGATATATTATCAGATCACAAAAATTAATGCATTTGATAAGGATGAAAGGGGTTTTATTAAGGGGAAACATTTCCACCAATTGGCTAACCCTTGCATCTGGTTTAAAGCACATCTTCATTGGATCAAGTGCAAGCTCATTCTCTGGGTATGGTAAAACAATAGGAAATAATCATCTTTGCTTAGAAAAAAAGAAAAATAATCTACAATGCCAGAAATATTTATTAGTGTCCTAAGGAAATATGTTTGGTGAAATATAATGACAATTCATGTTCAAAGACTTCTTTTTAACTTGATGTTAACGAAGTTCCATGGATACAGGTCCTCAACATTCTGCTCCCAACTTGTCCACTGACAAGCCATGTGAACTCAGATAAATTACTATGCTGGACATTTGGAGGCCAATAGATGTAGTTCTGCTATTCAAAAGGGACGACTAATCCTGAAAATTATAAGCCAATGAGCTTGACAAGAATGCTATAAGGTTCTATAATAGGCCACTGAAGGACTAGGGTATGGGATTTAGAAAATTAAACAGTGACTATAGGTACCAGCCTAAGTTCACTTAAAGAACATATAATATTATTTCCTTTTCAGAAAGTGTCACAGCTAAGTGTTCCAGCCTGAGAAATTAAGGAAATATGGTAGAAATTTATTCATTTCATCATTTATTCATTTACTCTTTCAAAAAATATTTTCTGAGACCGCTATGGCCAGGTGCACTGAGTCAGATGATGGGAATATGATGAGGCGACCAAACTTTTGCCCTCAAAGAACACATATTCCAAAGAAATGTGCCAACAAACTACAAGTACAGAGCAAGAATATTATAGCAGAGGTTCATATTGGGTAAAGAGGCTCGTAAACAAGAGACAGTTCTATAATGTAAGGAGAGGACTGATGCATGAGTGGACTCTGAGAATAGCATTTTGATGGGAAATGAGAGGTGGGTGGACACTCGGTCTTGGAATGTCCTGAAGGACAGCTTGGAGGGGCCTTGGCAAGTATGGCTGGAGTTCTTTTTTAGCCACAGGTTAGCAGATGGGGATCCTGGAGACATCCTGGAGCAGCCTTCCTTTTAGAAAAGGTATAAATGGGCTCAGGGAAGTTAGCCAGTATCCTTAAAGGGCCAGGCAGTTTGGAGACAGAGTCGGTAGCTTAGTTTCAGAATCAAATAGAAAATAAATTGGGTTAGACATATTCTAGTGGGTTGCTTTCCTTGCTTCTCTTTTGCTAACCATTTTCCTACACAACTTAAAAGAAGCATGCAGATAAGAGGAGGATGCAGGAGAGCATCAACCCACTCTTGTTATCTCCATGATCCAAGCCAATGTAAGGATTTGGAACAATCATTTTGGACTCAGGAGTTTCTTTTCCCACTTTAGCTAAGCATGACCGACACAACGCCCCCTCAGGACCACTAGATATATAGAATCCAGCCAATTTGGAGAAAGCAACACCTCTCCTTCGCAGGTAAGTTTTGTCCCTAGGGCACCATTCACTTGTTGCCAACTCCTAGCCCCTGCCCTTTTTCCTTACAAGATCCCTTATCACAGAACTGTCTCTCAACTATCATTCCTAATTATCTTTCTGTTTCTCTATCCTGAAAAATGGAAATTGTTTTTATTTTCATTACTGCTGTCCACCCGGCCCTTTTGTCACCACATATATCATCTTTATCTAAATACTTGTTTTGATCTTCAGACTCAACACTTCTCTCAAGCATGGCTATAATGTGGTTAAAATTTACTGCTCTGAAAAGTCAATTGTTTTGTTACTGACTTTACCCAGAGTGTAACATTCAAAGTTTCTTCAATTCAATGGCACAAACTTTGGCCCCTCAATTCAAAAGAAATAAAATGTGATTTTATGAAATTCCAATAAATCCATTCGGTTTTCCTCAAGTTCTTAGTACTGTGCCTTCCCCAGAGCTGATCCTCTATTCACAATGAGTTTAACAAGATGGAATTCGCTAGATATCCATATAAGGGTCTTACATTTTGTGTATAAAAATGAAAATAATAACAACTTTAAGTTTTAGCTTAACCATGCAATGATCAGGTAAGAATCGTGTGGAAGTTTTAATGTAGAGTATCATAGAACTCCCAAAAATAAAGCTTGAACAATATTAATAAGGAAGGACAATGGCTAAATCACTTTGCTGTGCATCTGTGAAATCATATGAAATTGTAAAAATGAATCTAGACAAGCCAGGTCAGATGAGCATGATGATGAATGGCCTGCATACCATTTGTTCAATAAATATTTGCTGACTATGCACTAAATGCCAGACATTAAGCTAGGTTCTGGAGAAAAAGATGAAGAAAACCCACAAATAGTTGCGGCCCTTTATGGTCTCATAGGCCATTGGAAGAATAAACACGTAAATAAATAGTAACCAAGCAATGTGATAAGAGAAATCATAGGTGTATGCACAAGGTGTTCTGGGTGCACTCAGATGCCTAGAAGACTAAGGATGACCTCATTCATAGCTGATGTCTAAGAAAGGAATGTAGCAAGAAATCATCAGAATTTCGTATTTCCTAGAAAGGAAACAGAGGCAGCAATGAGGAGAAAGATGTGGTGAAGAGACAGACATTGAGGGGGCAGAGAAATTCGAGATAAGCCTGTTGCCAGTTGAGAGATAATGACACCTAGAACAAAAGAAGAGATGGCAGAGGTGAGGAGGCTTAGGCATATGTTAGAATGTTAGAGTATATGGAGCTACATCTGATAGGAATTGTTAACGGTGGGAGATGTGGTAGAAAGAGGAGCTTGTAGATGCATCCTGCCATTATTAAGATGGCAACATGAGATGAGTAATGAGATTTAGAGGAGGAGTTAATGTAACGAGTTTGTTTCAATATATTCATCTCAAGGTTGTGTCAAGTGCAGAGTGAAGTCAGGAAGGAGAGTTCTCTTGGAAAAGAACCTGAGAACAGCTGAAACTGGTTTGGCTCAGTGGATAGAGCGTTGGTCTGTGGACTGAAAGGTCCCAGGTTTGATTCCGGTCTAGGGCATGTACCTTGGTTGTGGGCACATTCCCAGTAGGGGGCATGCAAAAGGCAGCTGATCTATGTCTCTCTCTCATCGATGTTCTAACTCTCTATCCCTCTCTCTTCCTCTCTGTAAAAAATCAATAAAAATATTTTTTAAAAAATATATATATATATATATAAAAAGGCTGATTGCTACTTTATAAAAAAAAGAACCTGAGAATAAAGAGGACTGTAATTTGAATCCTGCAGCATTGGTGAAGGAACTAGGCAGATTGAAACTTGAACAGAAGACGCAGTTCCTTGCAACAGTTTTTCTCATAGCTGAAGGCTCATGGTTGTAGCCCACTGTGGAAGTTCCATCACTGGAGATGTTCAAGCAGGAAATGAAAGGGAATTTTCCAGGATGTTGTTCAGGTGATTTTAAAGTGTCGCATGGCATATGGATAAAATGATCTTTAGAATCTTTTACCTCAAGTTTAAGATTCGGGAATTCTGTGCTTCCATGATAGAAAATGCAGCTTTTTTCCACTTCATGTTCCTTGGCAGCTATCACTGATGATTGCTGAGGTTGAAGCTTCAATTTAAAGGAAACTGGAAAGGATAAAGGAATAGACTTCTGCCAAGGAGTTAGGTCTGTGGCTAATGAATGATCTGTCTGTGGTAGTGAAGAAGGAAGCTGGTTCCTAAGACAATACCTTCCTCCCTGCCCCATCCCCTTCCCTGACTAAGAGCAAATGAATGAGAAACATATGAATTAAGTTTACTTTGAAATATCGATGGATTTAAGGATTAGGGGTAAAAGACTTGAGTAAACCACACTTTGGGTTTTGCTGACCCAAAAACATCTGAATATGACTTACAGACCTTTTGATGAACTCACTCTACTGCTGGGCCTGCTCATCTATTAAATGTAGCAAGAAAAAGGCAGAGTATAAACCAAATATTATTAGCCTTGAATTCCACCCTTGCATAAAAAAGTAGTTCTACGAAGGAATTTGTGATGGCAGGAAATTGCTTTAAAAAGCCACTGACTCTTACCCTAGAGAAAAAAATAACTAATACCCAAATGAAATAATCAATATATGGAAGAGCTTTTCAATAAATTTGATTCAGGCTATTATATAACTGGCCTGTAGCTTGCAGGTGTTTCAGGCACCCGTGATGTACTCTTTTATTCATCAATTCAGCCCTTCTCGAGCAGTAATAATAACATGACATGTACCAAACAATAAGACCTTCTGAGAGGGGGAAAGCAAGCCATGTATGCAGGATTTTGCTGCAGTGCAGCTGAGATTGAAGAGTGCAGCAAAATACAAGTAAGGAAAGCAGTGAATGGTTTGGATTGCATTTTCTGTCAATAATTAGGAAAAGAAAATATACAGAGTGGAGGAAAAGAGAACAAGAGAAAACATGGACGTGGAATATTGTAACAAATATTCATTAATTGCCCTTTATGTGGAGACACTGTTAAGTGCTTGGGATAACTCAGTAACTAAACCAAAGATCTTTGCCCTTATGGAAATTATATTCTAGCAGAGGAAGATGGACAATAAGGCACAAATACAACATATAAGTAAGATCATGTAATATGTCAAGGATGATAGGTGCCATTAGAGGGATAAAGAACAGGATAAGGAACTTGAGAGCATTTGGGGTTGTTGTAGTGCTTAATGGGCTGAGAAGATGATTTTGAGCAAAAACTTCAAGGAGGTGAAGGAGTAAGCCAAGCAGATTTCCAGGGAACAGCATTCCAAGGCAGGAGGGTACTTGGTGTGTCTACAGAGCAGTAAGGAGGCCAGCTAATCAACTAACATCTATTTATATATATATATAAAAGCTCAAGAGACCATTTGACCATTCATCTGGTCGCTATGATGCACACTGACCACCAGGGAGCAGATGCTCCATGCAGGAGCTGCCCCCTAGTGGTTAGGGCACTTGCACAGTGAGAGCACCACTCAGCTGACCAACAGGTGCCAGACCCTGGGCTCACAGCTGGCAAGCGCAGCTGCAGTGGCATAAACCTCTCTCGTGGACACTCTCCCTACGTGTCCCTCCCCTATCCAGACTGGGACTGGGATGAGGACTGCATTGGACTGACTGGGTGTGAGGACGAGGCTGCTTCTCAGTCATGGGCATGCTAGTATCCCCCTCGGACGGGCGCACAGAGACCGTAGCAGAGTGTCAGTGAGCCAACCCAGTGGCAGGTGAAGCAGGACCAAGATGAGTGGGAGCATTGTGGCTCCTGGCCCGGGCTTGGTCTCCTCCCAGGCTGCCTGCTGCTTCACTTCATGCACTACTATATCTTTCGGGGGATGTTGGACTGCCAGTTTCGGCCAGACCATGGTGAGGAACCCCACAGGTGCACAAATCCATGCACTAGGCCTATAGTTGATTCATAAAATAGTTACTGAGTACCTATAATATGCCGAGCACTATAACAAGCACTGCAAATTAATCCCCAAACTTCAAAGAGCCATGGTGGAGATATGGCATGAAAACTGTTTGACTTGGCCATTGGGCCTTCTTTAATCTAGGACATTTTAAATTTTCTTTCCCCCAATTTTCTTCCCATCTCCTGAATTGATAACCCTCCTTTCTGGAGCCATCTCCCATCTCACCCATGGCTTTATCCCATTTTTTCTTCTCCTCTCTTTTCTCCTTCCCCACCTTAGCCTCTCTCTAGGTCCTATTTCTCTCACCAATTCTCTAGATTTCTCTTCCATCTTTCAGGAGTTTTTTTAAATCTCTTATTTCCTGTATTTAAAAACAATATGTCTAGGTGTAGATTTTTTGGTATTTATCTGACTTGGTGTTTTCTGAGCTTCCTAACTTTGTGGTTTGGTGTCTGAAAATTTGGGGGAAATTCTCAGTCTATTTTTTTGGTTGCTTCCTCTTTCTTCTCCTCCTGGTAATCTTATCATGCATGTACTACACTTTTTTTTTGTTTTGTTTGTAGTTGGTCCACAGTCTTTGCATATCCAGTCTTTTTTTTTTTTTTTCAGTGTTTGTTGTTTTTACTTTTTACTTTTCTAAGGACTCTATTGATACATCTGTTAGCACAGAAACTTAGGCTGTGGTTAGTTTCACCTGAGGGCAGACCTTGTTAAAAAAGGATGATCCAGTGTATTTAAAAAGATTGCTTTTCCCCTCACAGTGCTGGAAGCAGGAGATTTTTCTCAGATATTTACTATGGGGACTCAGTTAAGCTCCTGGGGGTAAATCTCACAATATCTGGGGATCCCCTAAGTCTCTGTTCCCCTTGAAATTTTTTAATCTCACTCATGAATCTCTGCTCCAGTTATTATTCTTTATATATGTCTATCTGACTTCCCAATCTTGGAGTGTTCCCTGTGTCCTCCTCCTCTTAAGGATATAAGAAGAGATGTTGATTTTTCAGTCTCTTCATCTTTTGACTTGTTAGGATGAAGATGCAACTTCTAAGCATTTTATGTGTGAACCTAGAAAATATTCTTGGTCTCTCTATCTCATAAACTGTTTAAAGTTTTCTCAAACATCAGTATAAAAAATAGATTTTTGCCAATGTACAATATTTTTATTAGAAATAAACAGTAAAAATGGCAACAGTTAAAATTAAATACTTTAAAGCCAATTACTAATTTTAATAGAATAATCAAAACTTCATGTCAAAATTTAGATCAGCAAAATCTGACAGTAGAATTGATCTTGGTAGAACTAATGATCCCAAGTAAAAATTTGCAATGGAAGAAGCTATGATCAGTAAAATTAAATATGAAAAGAACACACGTTACACCTGAGAACAGTTTGCATCATTTCTGAAAGTGTCTGCCTCACTATGAACATTACTTTCCTTTATCCTGGATCTTGGGGTCTTATTTGTTTTCTTTGAGAGGTCCACTGGGAGTCTCAGAGAGAGGTTCCCAAGAAATTTCTGACCTCTGTTCCAGTCTGAACTTTTATTTTTAAAAATTTCCAGATACCTTCTAGCTGCTTTAGAATATATTGGGAAATCTGAGAAAGGTCAGTTTTTTCATTCCGAATGTTTACAATGGTTTTCAACCAACAGCTTCTTTTGTAAAATATCAGATTGGTACAGGCTCTATGGTACTGAAATACATAATCTGCCTATCCCTGAACTGGAAATTTACCAAAAGAATAATGCCAAAGCCGAGTTCCTGCAAAACCAATGATCATACAAGCAGCATTTACTGCCTTTTCTCCTGGGAAAGACAGATGTACAAAAACTTTAGTAATTACCAAATGTCAAAATAATACTGAACAGAATAAATAGTTGCCTAAATTAAGCTTCACTTGAGGATCAGTTACATATAAGAACAACTGATAAATCAAGCATGAAGAGAGGTGGGGTGCATTTTTTTTCTCTCCTTATAAAGTATATGGAGAATGAACAATTCCTGCTATGATTATAAGAATATCTAGGTCATGTCTGCTGAAAGATCTGTGGTAATAATAATAATATCCTTACCTTCCACAGTGCTTGGCAATCTCTAAGCACATCATAAACATTAATTAGGTCTTCAGTAAGCAGAGACACTGTCTCATTGTTGTTTTTTTCCTGTTATAGCAATCATACTGGAGTTTAAATATTTATTTATTTATTGCTCTTAATGTATATTTACTCCATGGGCAATGCTGTAACACTCTAATTAGCAGAAGAGAAAAGTTCAGGGTTCTATTTTTACAATAAGCCAGAACAAAAATTACTGCTTCTCTTTGTCAGAGTGAATGCAACCTGTAGGGAACTACTCTGTTTTCCTACTTGCCTTCCTCTACTTCACACGTGCCATTTCCATTCTCTAAAACTGCAAGTGTTTCTGTCATCCTGTAACCTCCCAGAGCATAGCAGGGTTCTTTCCATAGCATAGGTATTCAATAAATACCTGAGGGGGGAGGGTGCAGACCCTCCCTCGCAGCCCCACATTGCAGAACCTTCACACAACTGTCCATGACCATTCCCATTACAATTTAGACACTGATTCATTTGCTGATATCATCTCTGTTTTTCTCTTGTCTGGTCACCAGTGAACTGAGGATAGAAAGTTAGTAGAAGGATATAAATGTAAACCTGACATTCTTCCAAGCTTCAAAAGCAAATGCATAAACATCTTTATTGTCAACACTAAGTGAATGCCTTATGGACATCATGTGTTTGTTTGTTTTTTTAATTGCTTGGAATCCTACCTAATAAAAGGAAATATGCAAATTGACTGTCACTCCAACACACAAGATGGTTGCCCCCATGTGGTCAAAGATGACTGCCCCCATATGGACACAAGATGGCCACCACAAGATGGCCAGTAAGGGAGGGCAGTTGGGAGGGACTGGGCCTGCAAGGGAGGGCATTTGGGGGTGATCAAGCCTGCAGGGCAGTTAGGGTGACCAGGCAAGCAGAGGAGGGAAACTGGAGGCAATCAGGCCTGCAGGGGAGGGTAGTTAGGGCAAAAACGCTGGCAGGGGAGTGGTTAGGGGGTGATCAAACTGGCAGGCAGAAGTGGTTAGAGGCAATCAGGAAGGCAGGCAGGTGAGCAGTTGGGAGCCAGCAGTTCTGAATTGTGAGAGGGATGTCTGACTGCCCATTTAGGCCCAATCCTACTGTGGAGGCCCAGTAGGATCGAGCCTAAATGGCAGTCAGACATCCCTCAAGGAGTTGTAGATTAGAGAGGGTGCAGGCTGGGCTGAGGGGCACACCCCCCCATGTATGAATTTTGTGCACTGGGACTCTAGTACAAAGATAATTAGGGCTTCCAGGATAGATGGGTTTTTTATTTTGGATACTGAATTGACTCCATTTAAATTTGCACATTTATATGCTTATATTTTAATTGTAATAAGTTAAAATTCTTTCTTTTTGGTGCTATTTTCAGAGAGTCTGGAGATAATTTAGTGGTTACACACCAAGGGTGTAATAGTTTTCTAACTCATCTATTTACCCATTTCCTCTTTTCTGCAAATCTAGGATTACTCGCTGAGAAAAAGGGGGCAGAGAGTAGGAAGGAAGTGATAGAATACTTGCCTTTCATTATAATCATGTCTAACTTCTGGCTACTTCAATGCATATCAATCAAAATGAAACCCCTGTGAATTTCAGATTCTGTGAGTTTCTCCTTATGTTCGTTTCTGGCTAATCTTGTGCTAGGAAGTTTAAATGCTGTAAATTTCAGACTGACTTAATAATGTCTTCTGAAATGGTGAGAAGATGGGCTTATAAACTGCATCTGAGTTCCGTGGTTCAGGGCTCCAGAACCCTGGAAATTATGAGCCTCTGCAAATAATGAATATGACCTACACATAATAAATATAGGCTGCATTCTCTCTAGGAAGTCCTATAATTACAAAAATATAAACAGGCGACAGCAAGTAGGTTTCGTGGGCCATAAACCATTTGTAGAAATATCTAGAGGTTACAAATTAAGCTAATAAAGTGTTAAAAAATGTGTTTTATAATTCTACCTTGTTAGATATATTTCACTCAACAAAGTAGGAAATATGTAATTATATAAATAATAAAATATAGGCAAATCAAAATAAATGACAAACATGAATATAAAATATTTAATATAAGTATTTTATTTTCTTGGCTTCATTTCAATAAATTCATTTGGCAGAAGGATATAAATGTAAACCTGACATTCTTCCATTCTTTCTAGAACCATGAATTGAAACAAGAAAAAAATCAAGGAAAGGGTTATTTTTCTCTCCTAACACACAAAATTCACTGTAAAAGAGTCTACTGAATCATAATAGATGAGGATTTGATATGCTAATAAATTTATTTTATCCTTTTCCTAAATATCTGTGGCACTGAAATCCTCCTTGCATTTTCATGCAGTGAGAATTTTAACCCATCCAAGTGAATCAAGGGTAAATGAAGAAACTCAAATTGAAGTTCTAATGGCTGCCTATATGCTCAATAAACCATTCGTTAGAAACATTTAATAGTGCCAAGGCCTGCAAAGGTTGTGAATCATTCTATGGCCCAAAAGTAATATTGTTCAATTGAGGGATCTAAATAGTCAAGGACTATACTTCTAAGCACATGATACACCAATAGTTCTAAGCTAAGGCCCTTCCAGTTTCAGAAACTTTCTGAGCTTAAGTGTCTACATCTGTAAAAGGATAATACTTCCTCATTCATAATACTTCCTCACCCATGTGAAAATTAAATGATATAACCACTATAGAATGCCTGGCACACAAAAATAATAGCTATTAGTATTCACTGGCACGGAATTATAGAAACTGGCAATGCTGAATTCATTCGTCAATCTAACAAATTGTACTGATCCTACAATAAGCCAGAAGCTGGACAGAGTGCTTGGGATTTGAAGGCTTCTGTTTTGGAATGTAGCATTTTTGCGGGGGAAACAGAAGTGTGAAGTAGAAATATGAAGGTGCTGTGCAAGCACCCATGACGGAAGAGCTAACTTGATTTGAGAGAGAGAGGCAAGACTTTTTAGAGAGATTATCTAAGCTAGCAGGATGAGCAGTAGTTTTCCAGCAAAGAATGGGAAGAGTATATGGGACAGAGGATTGCAAAGACATGGAGTCATGAAAGAGCTTTCACAATCAAGAAAAGTAGAAAGTTGGGTAAAGAGGGGCAGAGTAACCAAGTCAGGTCCCTTAGATGGCTAAAGTGAAGCAGTAAGACCTAGCTGATTTCTTGGGAATTAGACTAGAGGTGCCATGTTAATCCTTCAACAGTGTGGCTCTATTGGGCTCAAATAAACTTCTAGTTTTCTGAGATGTGCCACTTTTGACAAAGAGGCTTACAAAAGGATTGCCCAAAGCCATTCAGCATAATAATATTTATTTGTTACTACACACCACTTTTCTTAAAACATACCAAGATTGGGGCAGGGAGCAAACTATTATTTTGGACTAAAGACACTATAACTAGCTCTTTGCTCCCCTGTAATTTCTGTGATGGGTTGCCCTTTTCTCCAGGAGCACCCAGTGATAGTCTAAAAATCGCTGTAACCAAAAAAATGCAGGCTTCTTAGTTACTACCAAAATTGTGCTCAATTCCAAAGTAGAAAGGGAATGTTTCTTTGCAGACAATATCTCTTCAAATATTGTAAAGTAATGTGCCAACCATCCAAACTATTTGATTTGAAACTTGGGAAAGGTAACACAATGGCTAAAGCATCAGAAAGAATTAGGCCGAGGAGAGGAAAAGACCAAACAGCCACTGGCAAATACCCTGGGATGGACAGACCCTGACAAGGCAGCCACTCCTAAGGACACCTCCATTGCCCATTTTCCAGGAAACAGAACAGCATTTTTGCTCCTCTGGGAGAAATTCTCCAGGAAAATATGCAGTTACTTCGGAAACAATCCTACTGATGTGAGTGGAGGAGGAGCAGAATGTCAGTAGTTGTGCAGGTGGGAATTGATTCTCAGGCTCCAAGAGTGGACGAACCTTTCAATGGTGCAAATTCATCCCAGATTAAGCTGGTTGTATTATCTAACACCAACGGTGCCTCTTATAAACTGTGGATTCATGTCCTGCATAGTTTTAGTAGTGACTCAATTTCATAGGAAGACATTATTTTATTTACACTCAGTATTCTTCTTCAGTTATAACTGAATTATAATTTCTAACATTTCAAAGCTACTTAGAGAGTCTATGGAAAGCCTAAGTTAGCACTTAATAGATTAAAAAAATAAGAGTTATCATTTGTTTTAGTTGACTCACCATTCCGTGGTTCAGCCAGCCTGGGATAAAATTATCAAGCAACTTCGGGTAAATCATCTCTCTGTCATAGGCGTAAATGATCCAGAACACCACTACAACAAACTGGAAGGGAAAAGAAATCCTTTATTTCAAATTCACTAATTATCCACAACATATAATGTGTTAATTAACTATTGTTCAAAGAACCCAAACAGTATTTGTAATCTACAATGAAAGACAAATCAGTAAACCAGCTAATGACCAGAAAGACAGTTCTAACTTCAGGCCATTAGTGGTAATGATTGGAGGCCCTCCTCTTTCCCTGATCTCTCAATTGTGTTTTTTCAGGCAGAGGGATCTCTCTGAGGGGGTGAGAAATGGTCTGTCTGTTGTCTGCAATAGCTCCCTCCCAGGGCTAATAGGGTTGGTTTGATTCCTCTCAAGAGGGTTTAAAAGTTCACTGGTGGTTTTGGATCCCATTCCCCACTGTTCAGAGTTAGCACACATTCAAGAATCTGTAGTGGATGTCCCTTTTCCTTGAACTCATCATGTGGTTTAAATTAATCTTCGCATTCTCAAGTTTCTATTTCACCACTAACTACATTGGATTTGCTGCTATAAAATGTCCCAAAGTCACATTGCGAGCAAATGTATTAATTTATGTATCCTAAACAGGGGCTTTGGCTGCTCTGAGAAGTAGAGTGTACGGAGGGCAAAGGAAGATTCCTAATTCTCTTGTAAATTCACCTGGGTCCCAGAGGTAGATTTTGACCCATCAGCAACATAATCATCAAAAAAGAGGAGAGTACTCAATTTATTATCATTTTTCTTCAAACCAATGATGGGAGAATAAGTTCAGATACAATAAAGAAAATAATGGCCCAAAGTCTTAACCTTCAGCATAGAATTTAAAAGAAAAAGTGGATGCTTTTGTACACAGTCAATAAATGTAGCTTTTGATTCTGGAGGGAGGGTTGATCAAAGTCTCTGTAGAGTTATGTGTCAACCAATAAATACTAGAGAATAATAAAATGCATCATGAATATTCAACAGAAACAATTTACATCTCATTTCTTATGTCATCCATGTCCCCACATTTTATTAATAAAAATAATAAATATTTTAATGCCAATTTTTATAAAACCCCTGGTGGTTATAGCTCAAGGCTAGTAAACAGATGCATGCCAAATTTCTCTTCCAAGTATCTCAATTACTACATGGATTATCTTGCCTGAAAAATAATCACCCTTAAAACCTAGGATATTATGAACATTTATTCTTTCATAAAACGTACTGAATGATAATTACAATATACAAATGTAGATTATACACATAACTTTAATATGAGTGGAGTACCAGTTATTTACCTGCTTTTGGGTAAACTATTTTCACTCAGTTGATAAGTGTACAAGAAAAAAAAATAAAAAAAATTTCTAATCATTAGGGTTGTTACAAGTATAATACATAATTTTTTAATTATCCACAATTTTAGTTTATTCATTCCACTACAGACTTCAAATATAGTAGCTATCAGTGATACCTGCCTGCAGACCTACAAGCTACAGCCTTGCTAACAAAGTGGGGTCCATGGATCAGCAGCACCTGAGAGCTTGTTAGATGTGCAGAATAGTAGCTCCCACTCTGATGTGTTTTGATCCTGCATTTCAATAAGAGCCCGGGTCATTCATAAGCATATAAGAGTTTGAAATATTCTGCTTTGGAAGGTCCTGCTCTAGCCACCTTAAGCCTCCTTCCTTATCATGGAGTGAGGCAATCCCAAGGCTGAGTGGCTTGTCTAGCTAGAACCTGCACCCCTCCTCTTCTAGAATACATCCCAGGAAACCATGACCCTAGAATTCCAGAGACACAAGTATGCCTCAGGGCCTATGTGGGCCTCTGTCCTAGGTCTGACCGCAGGGGTTGATTGTGAAATGTATCCCCTGACCTGAGACATGGTTAAAAGGCATTTGTTTCTGTAGGGTGAGAACAAAAGGTTTACACTGGGATCCACACAGGCATGATGCCATTTCAAACCTAGATGGAGCCACAGGTGGAAATCCTCTTATCTTTGCCATATAATGTAACCTAATCATGAAAGTGAAATCCCATCATATTCACAGGCCCCTCCCACACTCAAGGAGAAGGAATTATGCTGGACTCTCAGCAGGAATAGGAGGGGGAGTGGAATCTTGGGGTCATTTTAGGATTCTGCTTAACACATGTTCTCTCTCTGTTCTTTCCAAAATTGCTTTGGCTATTTTAAGTCCTTTGCATTTCCTATTAAGTTTTAGAATCTCAGTGTAGTGATTTCTATAAAAATATTCTGCTAGAGTTCTGATTATCACTATTGAATCAATATATTCAGTTTGGAAAGGAATGACATTTTAAGAATATTAAATCTTTAGCCCATGAACATAATTTATACTCCATTTATATAGATCTTTAATTTCTCATTGCTTGTAATCTTCAGTATATATAGATCTTGCACATATTTTGTTAAATCTATCACGAAGCATTTGATTTTTATGCTATTTTAGATAGTATTAAATTTCTTTTATATTCTTTGTTGCCAGTATATAGGAATACAAATGATATTTATATGTTGACATTTGTTCAATTCACTTAGTAGTTTGAGAATTTTATAAAGTGTTTAGATTTTTACATGTGCATGATCTGAAAATAAAGACAGTTTTTCTTCTTTCTTTGTAAGTTAGATGCCTTTTATTGCCTTTTTTTCTTATTGCATAACCTATGACCTTCCGCAAAATGTTCATTAGATGTGATTAAGAGTGAGCATGCTTGCCTCCTTCTTTCTTAGGGAAATTGTTAGTTAAATCTTTAAACATTTAATTTTCTTTTCATTCTTTTAAAAATTTCTTTATTGATTAAGGTGTTACATATGTATCTTTATACTCCCATTACTCCCCCCATCTTCCCTACTCATGCACTCATTCCCCTGTTGTCTGTGTTCATTGGGTAGGCTTATATGCATGCATACAAGTCCTTCAGTTGATATCTCCCCCTTACCTTCACCCTCCCCTACCTTCCCTCTAAGATATTCCCAGAAATATCTGACTGATATTTCTCTGTCTCTGGCTCTGTTTTTGTTCATCAGTTTATGTTCATCAGTTTACTCATTATATCTCATAAATGAGTAAGATCATGTGATATTTCTCTTTCTCTGACTGGCTTATTTCACTTAGCATAATGCTCTCCCGTTCTATCCATGCTGTTGCAAATGGTAAGAACTCCTTTTTTACCACAGTGTAGTATTCCACTGTGTAGATGTACCACAGTTTTCTGATCCACTCATCTGCTGATAGGCACTTAGGCTGTTTCCAAATCTTAGCTATGGTGAATTGTGCTGCTCTGAACATAGGTGTGCATATATCCTTTCTGATTGGTATTTCTATTTTCTTGTGATATATTCCTAGAAGTGGGATCACTGGGTCAAATGGGAGTTCCATTTTTAGTTTTTTGAGGAAACTCCATACTGTTCTCCACAGTGGCTGCACCAGTCTGCATTCCCACCAGCAGTGCATGAGGGTTTCTTTTTTTCCGCATCCTCGACAGCATTTGTCATTTCCAACATTTAAATTTGATATTAGCGGCAGGTTTGTCTTACATGCCTTTTATCAAGTTGAGGAATATCTCATCTATTGTTAATTTATGTCTGTAATTAATGAGTGCTGGTTTATTTTCAGATAGCTTTGCTATGTATTTTAAGGTAGGTTTTCTCCTTTATTAATATGATAAATTACATTGATTTTTAATGTTGAGCCAACTTTTAATTCTTGATAATTATGTTTTATAATTTTTAGATATAACTGGATTCAACTTGCTGATATTTTGTTAGGATTTGTTTTCTACCTTTATTGATCTACAGTTAGTTTTCTCATGCTTTTTCTAATTTTGGTAACAGGATAATGCTGGCCTCAAAAGATAATTTGGAAAGTGTTCTCTCTATTTTCTCAAGACCTTTGTTCAATATTTCTTCATTATCTATTTGATATGCTTTTCTAGTGGAGATGTCTGGATTTGTAGGTTTTCTTGTGGGATTTAAATGTGAATTCAAGTTCTTTAATAGATATAGAATTTCTAGGTTTCCTACTCTTTTTTCTTGAGTTACACTTTGTGGAATGTCTCATCTCATCTAAGTTTTTGAATTTATAAAGTTGTTCTTAATATTCCACTATGGAAATCAGCAAATACTACAGAGCAGATTTTTTCCCCTTGCAGAACTGGTTGTTAATCATTTACCACAGATGAGAGCCACTTTTGGTTCACTATGAATGATCTTTCAGTGTGTCTACCACATGTAAAGCATTGTGGGGTCAATATTTAATAGTACAATCTAGTCAATTCCATGACTTCTAACATATGTTGAAGGAATTACATGGGTTATTAAAAGTGAAGTGACTTTCAAGAAAGTGTTAGTCACCTTTCTTAGTGTAACACTAGAAGGTCAAGAGGCACAGCTGCATAATCAACCTTCAAATAATTCTTGAGATATAAACACAGTACAGATGGTAGCTCCTTGGCTTCCCTGCACTGATATCCTCTTGGAAGTATGGTCATCAGCAAACCCAAAATAAGTTTGAGCTTTACTACCAGGGCACAGATAGGAAACAAAAATAGGTGCTCTTGGACAGGCTAGAGGATAGTGAAACCTTCCACTGTTGTGAAGAAGCTCCTTCCCTTGCCAGGGCCAATGGCCAGCTATTCCTCAGCACACACCTGCTGCTTCTCAGCTGCCAGGACCAGAATACTGTACTTGAACTGAGAGTGAAAGGAGCACTGTCACTTTCCAGTCCTTCAAGTGTCCCAGACAAAAATACCTGTGTCACAGCAAGTTACTGAAGCCTCATTTGAACCCCTGGGACTGTTCAAAATGAAACCTAAGGAAAACTGGATTCACTCTGTCACATTCTGTAAGGAGTCTCTCATATGGAGTCTTAATAGAAGTTGAAGCTGATCAACATTAGCCTGTTTCGGAGAAGAAGCTTTATTGACCAGTGAAGAATTCTTGGGAATTCAGTAAAAAATAAAATGCAAAGGATGCTGCAGAGAATAGTGCCACAAAGGAGGCTAAAAGGAAAAGCTACTTATTTATAGATTGGTCTATAAAGGCCATTTAACATGATCTCAAACATCCACTATTTTAAAAAAAATGTATTTTATTGATTTTTTTACAGAAAGGAGGGGAGAGGGATAGAGAGTTAGAAACATTGATGAGAGAGAGACATCAATCAGCTGCCTCTTGCACGTCCCCTACTGGGGATGTGCCTGCAACCAAGGTACATGCCCTGGACCTGAATCAAACCTGGGACCTTTCAGTCTGCAGACCGACGCTCTATCCACTGAGCCAAACAGGTTTCGGCTCAAATATCCACTACTGAAGGAGGGAAGGAAGGAGAAAAAAGGTAGGGAGAAATAAATGAATATACCTTTAAAGTCTATTGCTTCAACGTGACACATCCTATGGAATTGCTTTCCCTTTAAAACAAATTTACTTGTACTCAAGACTTTACCAAATACTGATTACAAGTGAGGTCTACTTTGCTTCCACCTGTTCAGGTTTTCTTTCCCATCAACTCTTTCCATGATCATACTGTTGCTGAGCAATAATATTTAGACAAGTTCCCAGTTGTGACTTCTCTTTTCAAACACACAAAGCATGAGAATAAGTTGTATTCTGGATGCTAGCTGGCTCTTTTAGGTGGCCCCATGCAGGGTGAATGTCCCATTTTATCATGGCCCCTATTTACTCACTTTCAAAGTCTAGGAGATCCTGACTCAGAAAGTGGTCTTCTTGGAAGCTTTGAAGCTCAGCAAAGAAGGGAATCCATTGAGAATAGCCTGCAAAGGGAGGAGACAAAATGGTGGCGGAACAGACAGACATGTCCTGAGTCTTGTCCCAGAGCAAATAAAAAGAACAGCTGAAATGAATAACATCCAACCCGAATTAGCAAAGGAGACTCAGCAGGAGCTAGAGAGCAAACCACACTAACCAGACACCTGGAGAGGAAACTCCATCCATGAACAGGTCAATAACACCCCAGACACAGCTACAGAGGCAGGAAGAAGGCGACAGTGAGGGAGAGAACCCCAGGGCACTGCAACCACATGAGTAGCAGACACGTGAGCAGCGCACTCCTGTCCAAAGAGCAGCAGCCCTGTGAGCAGCCTGTCCTAGACATAAGAGAAGCAGCCTCAGGTGGCCTGTCCCTGTCCAAGGAACAGCAGCTGTGTGAGTGGTCCGCCCCCACCCTTCCCCCCATATCCGAGGAGCAGCAGCCCTGCAAGCAGCCCGCCCCAGGCTTAAGAGCAACAGCCTCACTTGGCCTGGCCCTGCCCAAGGAGCAGCAGCTGTATAAGTGGCCCACTCCCCCATCCGAGGAGCAGCATGATGCAAATAGCTTGCCCCATCCGAGGAGCAGCAATGACATAAACAGCCTGCCCACATTTGAGGAGTGGCAGCCCTACACAGGCTGCTCCATCCGAGGAGCAGCAGCTGCGCGAGCAACCTGCCTTTGTCTGAGGAGCAGCAGTGGCATAAGCAGCCTGCCCCCATCCGAGGAGCAGAAGTTTGTGAACAGCCCACACCCATTTGAGGAGCAGCGGACGCCTGAGCAGCCCGTCCACATCCAAGAAGCAGCAGTCGTATGCAGCCCACACTGGTCAGAGGAGCAACAGCCACACTCAGCCTGCACTGGTCCAACGAGCAGCAGCTGGCTGAGTGACCCACTCCCAGACAAGGAGCAGCAGCCACATGTGCAGCTCACTCCTGCCCAAGGAGTAGCAGCCACACAAGCAGCCCGTCCCCTGTCCAAGGAGCAGCAGCTCTGTGAGTAGTGTGGCCCTGTATGAGGAACAGCAGCGCTACAAGTAGCTCACCCCCATTCAAGGAGCAGAAGCCGCCTGAGCAGCCCACCCCAGACCAAGGAGCGGCAGTCCTGCAGCCCACACTGGTCTGAGGAGCAGCAGCAACACACAGCCTGCACCTAACCAATGAGCAGCAGCCGGGTGAGCAGCTAACCCCCATCTGAGGAGCAGCAGCCGCACATGCAGCTCACTCCCACCTGAGGAGCAACAGCCTGGCAAGCAACCTGCTCCTGTCCAAGAAGCGGCAGCCTCACGAGCAGCCCACCCATCTGAGGAACAGCATCAGTGTGCAGCCAGCCCCAATCCATGGAGCAGCAGCCAGGTGAGAAGTCCGCCCTGTCCAAGGAGCAGCAGCTGTGTGAGCAGTCTTCCCTGCCAGCCAGAGGAGACACCATTGCTGCAAACAGCAGCTACTGGAGGAGCTGCTGCCAATTGAGGAGCAGCCACTTCAGCGACCGCCTGAGGAGCAACTGCAGCCTGAGGAGCCACTGCCACCCAAAGAGCAGCCCCTGCAAGACTCTACATCTAGATCAATTGGTGAGACCAAAGATGGGTAGACAAAGAAACCCCCAACGGCAAGAAAAGGAGGGATCACCAGAAAAGCAACTAAGCGAAAGAGAGGTAAGCAATATGTCAAAAATCATACAGTTCATAAACAGGATGGAGGAAAAAAATCAACAACTTATACCAAGAATCAAGAAGAAATGGATGAAAAAAATCAATAACTTATGTAAGAATCAAGAAGAAATAGTGATATAGCTGCAATAAAAAACATCATGGAAAGTTTCAACAGTAGACTAGGAGAAGTAGAGGACTGAATTAGCGAACGAAAAGACAAGAAAGGAAAACTCACCCAAACTGATTTGCAATTGGAAAAAACAATTAAAAGATGGGAGGAGAGCCTAAGGGAACTATGGTACAACATGAAACAAAGCAACATATGAATAATAGGGGTGCCAGAAAAACAGGAAGAGAAACAAGGGTAAGAAAACTTATTTGAAGACATAATGTGAGAAAACTTCCCTAATGTAGGAAAGAAAAAAGTAACATAAGTTCAGAAAGTCCCAAACAAGATGAACTCCAAAAGACCCACACCACGATACATCATAATTATGATAGCAAATGTTCAGAACAAAGAAAGAATCCTAAGGGCTGCAAGAGAGAGACAGAAAGGTACATACAAGGGAGGTCCCATTAGATTATCAAATGATTTCTTAACAGAAACAAATCAGACCAGAAAATAATGGGAGTAAATTTACAAAGTGATGCAAAGCAGGGGACTGAGTCCAAGAATACTCTATCCAGCAAGGCTATCATTCAAAATTGAAGGAAAAATAAGGAGCTTCAGTGACAAAAAAAGGCTAAGGGAATTTATCATTACCAAGCCAGCAATGCAAGAAATGCTAAAGGGACTGGTGTAAAAAGAAGAAATAAAAATGTAAGAAAGAACACAGGCACAAAAAATTAAAATGCCTACAAACAATTATCTTTCAATAATAACTTTAAACATCAATGGACTAAATGTTCCAATCAAAAGACATCAAGTGAGTGAATATATAAAAAAATATGACCCATACATATGCTGTCTACAAAAGACCCAACTTAGAATAAGGGACTCACACAGACTGAAAGTGAAGGGATGGAAAAATATCTTTCAGGCAAATGGAAATGAAAAAAAAGTTGGGGTAGTAATAGTTATATCTGACAAAATAGACCTCAAAGTGAATGTCATAACAAAAGATATGGAAAGCCATTTCATAATACTAAAGGGATTGATACAACAAGAGGATATAACACTGATAAACATATATACACCCAATGCAGGAGCACCCACATACATAAAAAAACTCCTGGAAGATATCAAGGGAGAGATGAACAACAATACAATCATAGTAAGGGACTTGAATACACCACTGACATCACTGGGTAATCCTCTAGACAAAAAAAAAAACAACAACAGTAAAGAAACAGCAATCCTAAATGACTAACTAGATCAGATAGACTTAATTAACATCTTCAGAACATTTCACCCCAAAGCCATGGAATATATGTTCTTCTCAAGTACACATGGGACATTTTCAAAAATAGATCACATACTGGGTCACAAGCAAAGTTTCCCCAAATTCAGAAAGACTGAAATCATATCAAGCATTTTCTCAGACCATAATGGCATAATCATATCTAATAAAAGAGTAATATGCAAATTGACCATCACTCCAACACACAAGATGGCTGTCCCCATGTGGTCAAAGATGGATGCCATAATGTAGACACAAGATGGCCACCACAAGATATCCAGCAGAGGAGGGCAGTTGGGAGGGCAGTTGTGGGCAATCAACTCTGCAGGGGAGGGCAGTTAGGGGTGACCAGGTTGACAGAGGAGGGAAGTTGGGGGCAACCGGGCCTTCAGGGGAGGGCAGTAAGGGATGACCAGGCCTGTAGGAGAGGGCAGTTAGGGGAATCAGGCTGGCAGGGGAGCAGTTAGGCATCAATCAGGCTGGCAAGGAAGTGCTTGCGGAGTGTTGAGGCTGGCAGGCAGAAGTGGTTAGGGGCAATCAGGAAGGCAGGCAGGTGAGCAGTTGGGAGCCAGCAATTCTGGATTGTGAGAGGGATGTCGAACTGCCTGTTTAGGATAGGATCAAACCTAAACAGGCAGTCAGACGTCCCTTGAGGGGTTCCAGATTGGAGAGGGTACAGGCTGGGCTGAGGGACACCCTCCCCATGCATGAATTTCATGCACTGGGCCTCCAGTATTAGAAATAAACTACAATAAGAACAGCCCCCCAATTAAACACTTGAAAGCTGAATAGCATGCTATTAAACAGTGATTGGGTTACCAAAGAGATCAAAGAAGAAATTAAAAACATCCTGGAAACTAAAAACAATAAAACACAATAATCCAAAATCTATGGGACACAATGAAAGCAGCCCTGAGAGGGAAGTTTATAGCCCTGCAGGTCTACCTCAAAAACAAAACAAAACAAAACAAAACAAAACAAAACAAAACAAAACAAAAAACGGAAATAAATCATCTAACTTTACAACTCAAAGAATTAGAAAGAGAGCAACAAGAAAAGCCCAGAGTGAGTAAAAAGGAGATAATAGAGATCAGAGCAGGAATAAATGACATAGAGACCAAAAAAACAATACAAAGAATCAATAAAACCAAGAGCTGGTTCTTTGAAAGGATAAACAAGATTGATGAACCTCTAGCCAGGCTCACCAAGAAGCAAAGAGAGAGGACTTATCTCAGGAATGCAAGGATGGTAGAATATTCTCAAATCAATAAATTGGTATAGCACATAAACAAATTGAGAGATAAAAACCACAAAGTCATATCAATTGATTCACAGAAAGCATTTGACAAAATCCAACACCCTTTCTTGATAAAAACTCTCAACAAGGTGGGAATAGAAGGATCATACCTCAACATAATAAAAGCCATATATGATAAACCCATAGCCAACATCATACTCAATGGGCAAAAACTAAAACCATTTCCTCTAAAAAAAGGAATAAGATAGGGATGCCCACTCTCACCACTCCTGTTCAACACAGTACTAGAAGTACTAGCCATTGCAATCAGACAAGAGGAAGAAATGAAAGGCATCCAAATAGGAAAAGAAGAAGTAAAGCTGCCCTTAATTTCAGATGATATGGTACTGTGCATAGAAAACCCTAACAACTCCATCAAAAAATTATTAGACTTAATAAATGAATTTGGCAATGTAGCAGGATACAAAATTAATGTCAAGAAATTTATGCTATTTCTCTCCATCAATAATGAACTTACAGAAAGAGAGACTAAAAAAGCAATCTCATTTACCATTACACCAAAACATTAAGATGCATAGGAATAAACTTAACTAAGGAGGTAAAAGACCTATAGGATACTGAAAAAGGTGATAGAAGAAAAGAAACAGATGGAAGAACATTCCGTGTCCATCGAATGGTAGAATCAACATCATTAAAATGTCCATACTACCCAAAGCAATCTATAATTCAATGCACTCCTCATTTGAACACCAACAGCATATTTCACAAACCTAGAACAAACTCTCCAAAAATTCATCTGGAATAAAAAGACCCCCAGTAGCTGCAACAATCCTGAGAAAGAAGAACAAAGTAGGTGGGATCTCAATACCAGATATCAAGCTGTATTACAAAGCAAACATTCTCAAAACAGCCTGCTACTGGTACAAGAACAGGCATATAGATCAATGGAATAGAATAGAGAACCCAGAAATCGACCCAAGTTACTATGCTCAATTAATAGTCAGCAAAGGAGGCATGGCATGCAATGGAGTCAAGACAGTCTCTTCAATAAATGGTGTTGGGAAAATTGGACAGATACATACAAAAAAATGAAACTAGACCACCAACTTACACTACACACAAAAAATTAACTCAAAATCGGTAAAGGACTTAAACATAAGATGGGAAATCATAAAAATACTAGAGGAATCCATAAGCAGTAAAATCTCTGATATATGCCAAAGCAATTTCTTCAGTGATACTGCTTCCAGAGCAATGGAAAATAAAGAGAAAATAAACAAATGGGACTACATCAAAATAAAGAGCTTTTTCACAGCAAAAGAAACCATCAACCAAACAACAAGAAAGCCCACTGCATGGGAGAACATATTTGCCAATGTTATCACTGATAAGGGCTTAATCTCCAACATCTACAGTGAACTATACAACTCAACAAAAGGAGGATAAACAACCCAATAAAAAAAAAATAGGCAAAGGACCTAGATAGATACTTTTCAAAAGAAGACAGAAGGCCAGGAGGCATATGAAACATGCTCAAAGTCACTCATCATCTGAGAGATGCAAAACAAATCGACAATGAGGTACCATCTCACACCTGTGAGAATGGTTATCATCAACAAATAAACGAAAGACAAGTGCTGGTGAGCATGCAGAGAAAAAGGAACCCTTGTACACTACTGGTGGGAATGCAAACTGGTGCAACCACTGTGGAGAACAGTATGGAGTTTCCTCAAAAAAACAAAAATGGACTCCCATTTGACACTGCAATTCCACTTCTAGGAATATATGCCAAGAAACCAGAAATGCCAATTAGAAAGGACATACGCATACCTATGTTCATAGCAGCACAATTTACAATAACTAAGATTTTCAAACAGCATAAGAGCCCATTGGCAGATGAATGAATTAAAAAACTGTGATACATCTACACAATGGAATACTATGGTGCGATAAAAAGGAGTTCTTACCATTTGCAACCGCATGATGGAACTGGAGAGCATTATGTTAAATGATATAATCCAGGCAGAGAAAGATAAATATCACATGACCTCACTTATTTATGGAATATAATTAACAACATAAACTAATGAACAAAAATAGATCCAGAGACAGAGAAACATTGATCAGATCATTAAACCTCAGAGGGAAGGTAGGGCTGGGTAGGGGTAAGGGGAAGAGATCAACCAAAGGACTTGTATGCATGCATATAAGCCTAACCAATGGACAAAGACAACAGGGGGGTGACAGCATGAGGTAAGGAATAAGGGGGTAATAGGGAAATAAAGACACACATGTAACACCTTAATCAATAAAGAAATTTTAAAAAAGAAAAGAAAGTGGTCTCCTCTTGTCTGACTTCCCTCAGCCATACCCTCAAGTTCAGAATGAATAGTGAAGCCTAGGGTTTTCTGATACTAGTATTGTAGTATCTTTTGTTCCAGAGCACAACTGATTTCTAGAGCTCATTCCTAGAAGTGTGACATTATACTCTTTATGCTGTGCATTCTGCTCAAATTATCTTAAAACCAGTCTCTCCATTTAGAGAGTTTCTAAAGCACATGTTGATGTTATTTATGCCTTCTTCAACTAAAATTTTTGGTAGAATTTATCATTTACCCATATTTATATACATTTAGGTTCTTAATCATCTCTCCTGATTGAATAAGTGATGTGGGAATAAAAACTCAACTCCTAATAAGTGCCCATGTGATTTGGTGCTTGCCTTTCCAACCTAAGCTTCTACCATATTCAGTCTTACTTCATAAGCTCCAATTGGCAATTTGATTGTTCATTAAGCTCTTTCCTGACTCAGGACCATAGCATTTTATATTCTTTATGCAGGAATGCTGTTCTTCCATTTTCACATGGCTGGATTTCTGTTCCTTCAGGTCTAGCTTAAACATCATTTCTTCATTGAAGCCTTGCTAGTGTCTCCTGCATTATTTTCTATCATAGACCATGATTTTTAAAAATAGGCTCTTGGGAGGAGCCAAGATGGCGGCATAGGTAAACACCTACATTGCTGCCTCGCACAACAATTTCAAAACTACAACTAAAAGACAGAACAGACATCATCCAGAACCACAGGAAAGCTGGCTGAGTGGAAGTTCTACAGCTAGAAGGAAAGAGAGGGGCTCACAGAGACTCAGGGGAGCTGCAAAAAGCTGAGGTACGGAGACGCGCGCGCTGAGAGAGCGGGTGCCCGAGTACCTGGCTGGCTTTCTCTGGCGGGAGGGAAACGGAGACCCCCAACGGCATTGAACCCCGTATCCTACGACACTAAACCCAAGATCCAGCTGAAACTCATACGGAGGGAGTTTGGACTGTGAAAAGGGAGAAGTGCATCGAAACTTAGGGGAGTCGCCATGGCGCGCACACACACACACAGGGCGCTGGCGCCACACTGAGGGCAGATTGCTGATTCTGCCCCTGGCTTTTGCTACTGGGCGGGAGACAGACCCTCCCAACTGCGCCACTTCTGAGTCCACTGGGCCCCTGTTTCGGGCGAAACCCTGGAGACCTAGACTCGTGTGGTCCTGGTGCGCAGGGGAGCAGGGGAGCTGGAAAGGCAGCGGTCTAGAGGCACTGCGGGCGCGCGCGCACAGGACCGCTCCAGCCATTACCCAGT
>PVJN01030058.1:7526-26020 GCA_004026805.1 Lasiurus borealis | reverse complement strand
GGTCTTCATTAGGCCGACGGGCCTCTGCTGCCGCCCGTCCCTCGCTGACGGGCGCTGTCTCCAGGCCTCTCAACTGCTCCTCATTAGGGGAGACAGTGCGCTTTTGTCCTGCATGAAGCCCTCTTTGTTCCGCCAGCCCCGCCGCGCCAGAAAGCCAGAAACTGATACGAAACAATGCCACTCTATCCTGCGGGGACCCCCGCCTCCCCCGTGGACACGGCGGCGTGGCCCGTCACATCCCTGGATGCCCCGCGAGGACGCGTTTCTGGAGCAGAAGGAGCGTCTAGGACATGTCCAGGCCGCACCCTGCAAACACCTAGAGAGCGAAACGCCGCGCCGAGCGCCACCCGCACACTCTGCCTCTGATGGTGCCACGTCTCTGCACGACTCGTGTGCGGGAACGTGTGGGAACTACCGGCAAAGACAGACAACCGGCTTCAGAGATCATGCCCACTCACCCCTGCACACGGTACACGAAGTATTTCCCATCGTGCAGGGCGTGGTGCCCCCCGCAGCACGTGTGCCCCTGGGAACATCCGGGCAGAGACCAGCTCCCATAGACGCCGCCACCATCAGCCCCGACAGACAGACAGACAGACAGACAGAGGCGTGCCTCCCAGGGCGGCGGCATCTCTGATGTGCAGGTCCCGTGGGCTCTGCCTCTGGTCCCGTTCCCGGGTTTTGTGCCCCAAGCAGAGCTTCACACCCACAGACAAGGCGGGTGACGGGAGCTGTGACCGGCCAACAGGCCGCCTTGCTGGTTCCCCCTCATGCAGTGCCCGGCGGTTATTTCTCCCAAACCCGGAGCTGCGGGACCCTGACTTCTCACTCAGTACTGGCCGCTTGTCTTACGGGCTGGGTAGGAAGACAGGGTGTCATTTTAAGACAAAGAAAGGCTCTCTTCTTCTCACACACACTCCCCCCTCCCCCACCCCGCCAAGATCTACGAGTAAAAGTCTCACCCCTTTGTCACCCAGGCCTGGAATGACAGCACTGGAGACTGCATAGGCCACTGCCCACAGGTCTGTTTATAGAAGCGGGTGTTCGGTGGTGGGGACAGATTTCACAAGTGAAGCGACAGATCTTCCTGTTCAATTTCCATTTCAGATGAACAATGGATACCTTTTTAGTGCCAGCATGTCCTTGCCATATTTGGGGCACACATATCCCCAAACTCCTAGTTATTTATGGGAGATTCTAATTTCAGGGCCATCCATATTTTATCTCACAGCGATGAAGCGAGGAAAGGGTTAAGAGGTGTTTGCTTGTGGGTGCAAACTGATTCAGCTGGTTGGCTCTGCCTGGTACAGGGTGGATGCGCCGGTGGAGACAAGGCGATAAAGCCTGGATTTTGGAATGTTCGGAGAAGGACACACGATGGGGTCACTGACGTGCCGACCTCAAGGTCACTTCTTTAATGCAGAAAGGATGGAGAAGCAGGGTCTGCATGAAGCAGTAAGAGAAAGGGGGCGTGGCAAGTTCTGAAGACTAAGACAGAGACAGAGACAGTGCCTCTCTTCTTGGTCGCCAGCGTCTGGCTCTGCCCGGAATGCCATTCTCCTGGCACCCGGCAGCCAGGCGCTGGTCACAGGAGCTCTGACCCAACACACAGAGGGACGCATGACATCAAAGAGGGGCCACTGCCACCCCTTCTCCCTCCGGGAGAGCGTGAGGAGCCCAAGGTCGTGCACTAGCAACATGCTGAGCCCACAAAGGGAGTCTCTTGAAGGCACTGACTTGTCCTTTCGCCCCTCGCCGCCATTCCCCGCATTCCCCACAGCCCCAGAGCCAGGCTCCTTCCAGACCAGTGGTTTCCAACCTTCCTAATGTGACCCACACGTTGAGAACCGCTAGCAGGGTCGCCTAAGACCATCGGAAAACACAGATATTTACATTACGATTCATTAACAATAGCAAAACTACAGTCGTGAAGTAGCAACAAAAATAACCTTATGGTTGGGGTCACCACAACATGAGGGGTCGCGGCATCAGGAAGGTGGAGAACCACTGCTCCAGGTGGAGGCGCAGGCCCAGGAGGCAGCCAGAGCCGCCCCGACGGGAAGGCCCACCTCTGTGCACATCCCAGCGGCAGAGGAACTCATTCGTCAGCCGCGGGATCCCCCGCTCCCCAGGAAGCGTGGCCACGAAGTGCTTGTAAATACATGTCCTTAGGTTTAAACAAACGGCATCATTATTGTTATCCTTGGAGGGGCGTCCATGCGGAGGGAACGGGAGGCTCGCTTTGGTATTTGTCCTGCAGACAATACACGCCTGGGGCTCCCGTTTCCGCATCTTCTGCCCCAGCCAACTGGCCGGGCCCGCGGCCCCGCGACGGGAGAGGGTGCCAGTTCCTAACGTTCTATTTTCATTCTGTTTGATGATAAAAATCGCTCCCGCAGCACGAACGGCGGTGAACAAACACAGGAAGCAACCCCCTGATTAGATAGGGACAGGGTAGCTTGTGGAGTGAAAAACAAAACGACTGAAATGATAAATGAGTGGCCACGGACGCTGCCATCCCCTTCCTGAGCAGGCCAAGAGCAATGGAAGGGGCCACCAGGGAAGGAGCCGGGACCTGGGCCACACGGGGTGAGGCAGCCGCCCTGCGGCATCACGTGGCGCGGGTCTTCCTTGAGCTGCCTCTTTGGTGGAAGCCACGGAGACGGCCATCGGTTTGAGCCCCTCCCCCTGGGACCCGTGCCCAGCAGGAGCAGCGCGCTGCTTCGAAATGTGGGGGTCCTTGGCGATGTGTGGGCTCAGCCGTAGCCAAACCTGAGCCAGTGCCCACTGTGTCCCTAGTGCTCCAGCATGGTGGCTCTCAATGGGGAGGCAGTTTTCTCTAGGGGCACATGGCAATGTCTAGAGACGTTGGGTTTGGCACAGCTGGTGGGGGGGACAGGTATTATTTGGCATCTAAAGGGTACAGCCAGAGATGCTGTTAAACATCCTATAATCCCACGACAGCCCCTAACAACAAAGAAGTATCCAGCCCCAAATGTCAATAGTAGCAAATGTGAGAGTCCTGGATCAGAATAAGTTAAAACATATTTACAGATATTGGTGTAGATATAGGTGTAGATGCAGACACAGATATAGATTTAGATGTAGCTATAGATATATAGATACAGATACAGATACAAATATAGATGATATAGTTAGCTATATAGATTATAGATATAGATGATATAGATATATAGACATATATGATATAGTTAGTTATAGCTATAGATATAGATATAAATATAGATATAGATATAGGTATTGATATATAGATGTAGATATAATGATATAGATAGCTATAACTATAGATATGAATAGATATAGATGTATATAGATATAGATATAGATGATATAGTTAGTTATAGCTATAGATATAAATATAGATGTAGATATATAGATATAGATATAATGATATAGATAGCTATAGATATAGATATAATAATATAGATAATATAGATGGATATGTAGGCATTGGTATAAATATAGCCACAGGAACAGGTATGGATGTGAACCTGGCCATAGTTATAGACATACACACACTGAATTCATTTTACAAAGAAGGAAGAAAAAGACAACATCATTTCTGATAGTAGTCTTCACAGGGGCAAACATTAGAAAAGTGAGACTGAGACCCTTCGGATGAGGCCTGCTCTGAGGGTGGGCCTCGGCTGCTCTTCCCACCGGGGCCAGGCTGAGAGCGAGCATTCACGTTCCACCAGTGACACTAACTTCCTGCCTGGTTGTTGGCAAGTTCCTTAATCCCCCTGAGTCTCAGCTCCATGGCTATGGAAGGGGCATAATAAAATCCACCTCATACCATTATACAGTGGTATCTCGAGATACGAGTGCCCTAACATACGAGACTTTTGAGATACGAGCCATCAAGCGAGCGATTTTTGCTTTGAAATATGATCAACAGTTTAGATACGAGTGATCGCGTGGATCGGCCGGCTGCACATGACCCACCAGTTTACCGAGACTCAAGCATCTCATAGTTTCCCACGCCTCAAGGTTACGGAACGAATTAAACTCGTATCTCAAGGTACCACTGTATAATAATTAAGTAGAATTTCTTGAGTAGTGGCCAATGCATTGCCTGAACTTGGGTCAAACAGGAAACACGCAATATGAATGTTAGGAATGTTGTTATCATTATCATTGCTATCGCCATTGACATCATCATCATCATCTTTGCATTTGGATATGTCTTTCAGATATTTATCCTTAACAGTCCAATTGAGAAGCATGGTTAAGGGTTCCAAGATATTAAAATAGGACTCTCTCCCCGTCTGAGAGACCAATATCGGGCACCCTCAAGGTGGCTAAACCAGGGAGCCATTTCCAAAGGAGAAAAAAGATCTCCTGCCTTTGACAGAACCTGGAGAGTCTGGTGAAACTAGTCCCTGGAGTACGAGGATGTCTTCAGCCACCCAGGCGACCAGGCGACACCCTTGTCCTCCAAATGGAGCTTAACTCCAGACGACGGCTAGGCCTCCGCTGTGAGCAACAGTGATTCACTTCAGGTCCCCAGAAGAAATGCTACGGACGAGCTAACTGAGCGTGGTCCGGCTTCGCCCAATGACCACTTCTGTCACCCTGCATACCGTCAGCTTCGGTGTGGCCACTACCCACATCGGTCTAATGCAGCGGTTCCTGACCTGTGGGTCGCGACCCCTTTGGGAGTTGAACGACCCTTTCACAGGGGTCACCTAAGACCATCGGAAAATGCAGATATTTACATCACGATGCATAACAGTAGCAAAATTTCATGGTTGGGGGTCACTACCACATGAGGAACTATATGCAAGGGTCGCGGCCTTAGGAAGGTTGAGAACCACTGGTCTAATGGAACCTGTTGTTTTGGGTGCCGAGCATCCCGTGCCTAACCTGTCTTCTAGAAGCAACGCCCTCTTTCTTTGGGAATCCATTCCATGGGTTTAAATGGGCTGAAATCATAAGTTTTCCCAGCCTCCTAGGCAGGGGCGTGGATATGCCACCCAAACTGGGTATTACAGAATCTCATCCCAGTGGCATGAGGAAGGGGGAGGGGTTAACACAAACCAACCAATCACATTCCTTGCCTGGAATTTTCACAAAGATGCTAGAAGAAAAGTAGCTTTTTATTCTGGAGTTATTAAATTACGATAATATAAACTGGAAACTGCCTGTGATCATGACCCTCTCGTTCCCCACTCCCTCACTGACGGAGAGAGCTCATTTGCTGTAAAAGAAAACAATACCGATATGGAAGGAGAAACTGGCTAGGGATGGAGAGGGAAGGAGAGGGAGGGCCAGAGGGAGGGAGAGGAACCATCCGAGTCTTTGCAGTCCTGAAACCAGATCCATCTCTGAACCTCACTGCTGGATGAGCCAATAAATTACTTTTATTCTGCCCCCACCCCCGCACTGTGTTTCTGTCACTTGGAACCAAAGCACTGGCCAAGGGAGAGAGTGTGAGAGAAGGAACCGGGGTGAGTGGAAACCACATTCTCACTAAGAGAACAATAAAGATCTCCAGGAAAGCAGCCCCCCGCCCGGCCCTGGCACACACCCTCCACCATAACACGACGAGGAGCGTGAGCTAATCCTTTCAGCGGGACTTTGTTAAAGGGGGTGACGTGAAATAAATACTCCCCTGGTCAACATAACTGTGAGTTCAAGAACATTATTCTAGGTGGGGCTTTTATTATCCTCACAGGGTTTCTCAGAGCCTTTCGCACCCCCTCGCAGTGCGGACAGGCCAAGTGCATTATTTATGACAAACCAGGCTGCGTCCTAGGCTGGCGCTCGTGAGAAAGAGGAGGTGAGCCAGGGCAGAGGGAGGGCGGGCTGGCAGTGGCGGAAGAGTGACCGCCTTCTGCCCCTTCCTGCTCCGTTGCTTCCCGCTGAAGTTTCGGAATCTCTGTGTCCACCACATGCCAAGCATGAGCACCACGCCCCTGATCCAAAAATAAGCAAGACACAATGTTGTGTCCCGGACACTCCAGTCAGAGAGACAGACAAAGAAGCGACCTCGGCACAGAGCGGACACCACCGGGGTGCAGGGACAGTGCCTCAGAGAAGAGGCTCAGGATGTGAGGAAAGGGCACGGGGCACTTGGCGTTTACGAACGAAACAGCCAGCCCACAGCAAGCCGCTCTCGCCTGAGGGCTGACCAGGCACGCCGTCCTGATGACCCTCTGGAAGCGTATCCGCTGCTGCCCCGGCTGCTGGCCTTCCAGAGCCATGTGGTTCGGAACAGCCATTAGCAGGAGTAATTGACATAGACTAAGCCTTGGGCAGGCTGTATACATCATGGGCCCAGATCTAATTCCTGCCCAAGTCCACTCAATTACGCAGGCGCTCCTGACTGGAGGAGCAGGTGTAGTTACGGCAAATAAGTTCAGGTTTGGGCACGGATGTCACTGGGTAACTGCATTTGCCCGCCTGGGCGATACATAAAGAGACCGTCAGCAGTCGGATGTCCGCGTGTACAGAGATGGGCTGGCCTGCTCCCACGGCTGGTATCTAAGTGACCTAAGGGTGCCCTTCCGGAGAAAACCACTGCAGTGCCCACTTGACGCGCATTGCTGAGTTCGAAACTGACAGGGAAATGGACAGGAAAAACCAGTGGTTCCTCCACCAACGGGCTGCCAGACAGGCATCGGCAGGCTAATGACGAGTGGACGGCGAGACCAGGCTGGACGGGTAGTTTCTGGTCAGGAGTCGTATGAGTGCCTAGGGGAGGATGTTTCCTAGCTGTGCAACCCGAGGCCAGCCGTTTAACCTCTCTGAGCCTCACTTTCCATATCTGCAAATGGGATTAATTCCGCCATTGTGAGTCTGTGGTTGGAGAACAATTTTAAAATCCTTTGTCTTTTGCAAATGCAGTACATATGTGTGTGTTACTATTCGAGCAGAACTTGGGAGAGGTGGTGAGAGGTGGGAGAGTTGGCTGGATTTGGTTATGAGACTGTGAGGAAAAGAACATCAAAATTATTCTGACCAAGCGCCCAGACTTCCAGTTATCCAATGAGTAAGTTCTGGGGATGTGATGCACAGCCTGGTGACTATAGTTAATAACATGTACCAGACACTTGAAAATTACTAAGGGTGTGGATCTTAAATGTCCTCAACACAAAAGTGGAATGGCGATTACAGGAAATAAGTTAAGCCACTTTCCCAAGGTTGTAGCCAGGAAGTAACAAGCTAAGACGTGAACACCGATGGATGTGGACCTCAAATCCAAGCGACAGTGTCTCTCAGTTCCTTCCTATGTTTGAACCACTTGCAAGAACCGCAAGGGGACGGAGCATAAAGAAAATGGCATATACAGAAGCTGGACTATTACTCAGCCTTAAACCAGCGAAGAGGACACCCTGCATCAGTGGCAGCATGGCTGGGCCTGGCGGACCTCAGACTCAGTGAAATGACAGTCACAGAAGGACCAAGTCTGGTTCCACACACACGAGGAGCTGAATGGTGGTTGCCAGGGGCAGGAGGAATTATCGCTCAATGTGTACCCAGTTTCTGTTCTGTATGGAGACCACGTTTCTGGAGCTCCCCTGTACAATGTCACACCTGGAGTGACAGCTCCACACTGTACACTTCAAAATGCGTGACGCATCATGCTAACTGCAAATTTAAAAGAGGGATTTCATCTCCCAAAGGAATCAGTGTTGAACCCTGTCACAGAATATTTGACTTTGCTAAACCTTCATACCTTCACCTGCTAAATGAGGATAAAATAGCAGTGAGCTTCTGGGGTCATCCGAGGACTGAATGACATAACTCACACCGTGTTTGGCGTAGAGCCTGGGACATACTGAAAGCCCAGTTAATGTTTGTTGTTGTTTTTTTTTAATCATCATCAACATCATCCTTAAAACTCTGGTGCCCACAGGGCTGCCAAGAATTGATGGTCTCCCATCACAGCCTCCCTTGCACAGTAAAACCTTCCAGCTGAACATAAAGTCCAGCAGGCCCCTAGCCAGTTTGGTTCAGTGGATAGAGTGTCGGCCTGCAGACCGAAGGGTCTCAGGTTCGATTCTGGTCAAGGGCATGTACCTGGCTTCCAGGCTTCTCCCCAGCCCAGGCATTGGCCAGGGTGCATGCAGGAGACAAGCTATTGACATATTTCACTCACATCCATGTTCCTCTCTGTCTTTCCCTCTCTCTTCTAATCTCCCTAAAAATCGATGGAAAAATATCCTCGGGTGAGGATTAAAAACATAATAATAATAAAAATAAATAAATAAAAGTCTGACAGGCAAGTCCAGATCTGCATCCCCACCTCGGAAGGAGAAACATTCAATCAACCTTACAACCTAATAAAACAGTCAAGGAACCCCAGGGGGTTGGAAACTTCCAACTGAAAATCATAAAAGCAAGCTCTTTTCGCCTGTCTCGCAGCAGTCCAGCGCTCATGTCAACCAGGGTCTCAGTCTTCGCATGAACAAAGCTCTGATCAAGTTTTGGCAAGTCCTCGGAGACGATCTCTATCGATAGGTAGGCAGATAGGTAGATACGGGGGACCGGGATATGACATATTCCCTTCACATTTGACATCTTGCAGCAGGATCATAGAGAGGGTGTTTTTTTCCCCAGAATCACTGGAGGGCTTCGTCAGTGCTCCTCGGAGCCCCTCTTAATCCTTTGATACACAAATCATTCTCTTTGAAGCACCTGACGTGTCAACCGGCCTGCTGTGACCGCGCTCTCATCCATCAAATGCTCTGCTTGTCTCGAGAGCCGCTCTCCACAGACTTCCCGTCCATCTTTTGCACAATTTGCAGATCCACGTGGCAATCCCTTTGCATGGTGTTTGCCTAGTATGGTCAGACACCTAAAGCACCTGGCACGCTGAGGGGGAGTGTCCGGCAGAGGTGTTCACGCACTGGTGGGTGGTTACGCTTTTGTAAAGTGGGTGGGGCAAGATGTCTGGGGGAGGGAATGTGTATCTAGGAGATGAGTTTTTGGGTCATTGTTTTCATGTCATGACAATGTTTGCTTGTCTACACAACGCTTCATCACGTGGGTGTAGACCATGAATGCCCAGTGAATAGGATCGCTTACATTTTGGTTCTAGTCTGGTGCCCAGGACATCATCTGGTGCTCCCGTGCATCCTCGGGGCTTGAGCTGGACTGAGTGAGTCTCCATCCACAAAATCAAATATTTCTTAACTAAACCCTCCAGACACGTGAGCTTTCAGAAGAATAATTATTCAAACGTGCTAGAATTATGCAAATGTCAAAAAATGGGTTTGGTAATATTCTCAGTAATAATTCCTAATATAGTCATATACCTCATAGACGTTTTTGTCGATGATGAATCACATATAAAGTGGTAGGATACTATGTAGCCTAGATATGTAGTAGCCACACCATCTAGATTGTGTAGGTGCAACCTATGATGTTCACCTAACAAAATCACCCAACAATCCATTTCTCAGAACCACCCCCATCTCTAACGGCCATGACTGTGGCTGAGCAGCTCGCACATGATACAAAGGACGTTTATAGGCTCAGAGTGTCCACTGCATAAGAATTTGTCATCCAGTTCTAACACGGCAATGAAGTTATATCTGGAAACAAAAATCAATTTATAGCATTAAAATTTGTAAGTGAATATATAAAATTAATTCCCCTTCAAACCTCAGTCCTCATAAACTGACTCATTTCGTGACCTGGAGCAACTCACTTCGCCTATCCTGTACCTGGTTGTGTCATGTGTAAATTGAAAATAAAATTAGCCCAAATTGAAGATTTACATGTTAGCTAAGATAAAACATGGGAAAGCTTTTTTAAGAAGAACCAGATAATTATCACTCCAGATCAGTGAGACTGATATTGCATTGATAGAATAATTGGATTACAGTTAGAAAGCCTACTTCCAGCCTCCCTTGCAGGTAGGGGGGAATATGCGATTATGTTCTGCCCAAAAATGGGGCAGACAAAAATATGTGCAATAGACAAGTTTTGCCCCTAGAATGAAGGAGGATTTATTTCTAGCCTTTGTTTTCCTTTTTCCACCAGCTAGACTTGATGGTGAAATACCTAGAAAAGTGTTGGCAAAGCACACTAAGAATAATAAGGAAAAAAAGACAGAAAAAAAATACCTAAGCTGCTAAAAAATTCCAAGGTTCTTTAAAAATGGAACTCTCATTTGACCCAATAATCCCACTTCTAGGAATATATCCCAAGAAATCAGAAACACCAATCAGAAAGGATAGATGCACCCCTATGTTCATAGCAGCACAATTTACAATAGCTAAGATTTGGAAACCGCCTAAGTGTCCATCAGCAAATGAGTGAATAAAAAAGCTGTGGTACATCTACACAATGGAATACTATGCTGTGGTAAAAAAAAAAAGAAGGAACTCCTACCATTTGCAACAGCATGAATGGACCGGGAGAGCATCATGCTAAGTGAAATAAGCCAGACAGAGAAACATAAATATCACATGATCTCACTCATTTGCAGAATATAATGAACAACATAAACTGATGAACAAAAATAGAGCCAGAGGGGGCAAAATTTTTAGAAAATAACAGAAGTAATCCTGTTATTTGCATATTTTTAATATTTCCTACTACTTTTATGTGATCTCTAGTAGACACCAAAAAAATAATAAAAGTTAAAAAAAGAGTCACTAAAATAAATCATTTTAATTAAAAACAAAACAAACAAAAAAAACCCTTCAAGGTTCAAAATGGCCACACCAGCCAGCATGATCTCTTCTATGTAAGTGGAATAAGTGGAATAAAGATCTACCTCATTTAAGCTACAGTTATTGGGGTTAATCTTCTAGCACTGAACTAACCCCTATCTAACATACTAGGAGTGCCATTTTCCTTTCATCTGCCACACAATTAAATATACCTTTATTATGCAACTCCCACATGTAAGACAAATAATTTGGGGGCAGTATCAAGGAGTAGCTAAAAACATGGGTTCTGAAAGCAGATTAACTTCCCCCAATTCTGGCTCAACCACTTCCTGGTAATGTAATAAGTGAAAATAATAGGTGACAACATATCTAAACATTGGATTTCGAATCTATAAATTGGACATAATAAGAGTGGATACCTCATAGGATTAATGAGATAAGGCTTAACCAGATAATGTGTGGAAAGCACTTAGCACAGCATGCCAAGTAAGTATTGGGTCTTCCTATTAAAGGGAACTTTGTTTTCAGGGCTGGAAGAAGCCCCATTGCTAAGTTCAGTTTGGGGACCTGAAGCTAAAGTGATGCCAGTAGGGACTCGTTCATCCCAGTCTTTTTCATCCACTTTGTTCATTTCCTTCCTTGCTTTCCTTTCCCCTTAGAATGTTCCCAAATTTTCAAATAAAGGAACAAATATTGAAAGACCAGGATCTCTCACCCATTTTGATTTACTTTTGATTTGGGAGGCGAGTGTCAAAGGTATGGGGAGGGCCAGGCAATAATCAGTGTCCCCATCTTCCCTGGGCAGCAGGACTGTGCTGGTCTCTTTCACCATTTGTGCCAGCCATGTGCCTGTTCCAAATCACAGGGAACTACATTTCCCAAGCTCCTTTGCCTTCCAGCTTTCCTGTCAGGCTCAGCCAATGGTAGGCACTGATGAGAGATTAGAGGGAGGGAAAAGGAAGCAGTCAAGATAGTCCTCACTCCACACACCTATAGGGCTTTGGTAGTAGCTACAGCTACTCTATGACTTTGGTTCAACTTGGAGGTCCTGGTACCTGATCTCTACTAATATGAGATCTTCTTTTTGTTCCTTTTCCCAGGGGTAATAGTGACTCCTGCTACTGGTAATGTCTGAGTTGCCTCACTTTCCCCTGCTTGCCTCCTCTGCTCCTCATTACCTATGAATTCGATTCCCGGCATTAAACTCTCTCTGCTTGAAGGACCTTTGACAATGTCTGCTTCTGGTCCAGACCTGGACAAATTGACTGGTAACTCCAGTGCTGAATACGCTCTCTGCCTTTATGTATCGGGGTTCAATGCACTTCTTTTGAATGAAAATACTTGGAAGAGGCCAATGTAACACTCTGAACTTGGTCCTCCAACCACTCTGAGGAGTTGTGAGGTGAAAAACACCCCTTGCATCTGCTCACAAAGGCTATTAGCTGGTTATACCACTGAATATATCAGAACAGTCAACTCTCAAAACCCCATTTCCAGTCTGGTCCCCCAAAGTAGTAAATCTCAAGCCCTCAGGTCCTGAACTCCCACAGGTAGTGAAGAATTTCTGCTGGAGGCCTTCTCGGTAGAGATGATCGGCTGAGAGCAGGAAGGATGAGGGGCCAGAGGAAGAGAGGGGGTAGGAAGTCAGCACAGTTTCTCTGAGAAGCTCTTCATCTTCGGAATGTCCCCTGACACTGCTGGGGATTAGCACAGTGCTTTTAATATTTGTAAATATCTGTTTGGCCCCAAGAGTTCTCTCCCATGGAAACAGCTAATAAACCAAGCTGCCTGAGTTTATTCCTCGGGCCAAAGCACATTCCAGGGTCTGATTACGTGGCCGTTTTATTATGAAAAAGAAAAGAAGAGAGAACGAGCAGGGAGTCGCAGAAGTGGCTGAAAGCAGGAAAGCTGGTCTGCTGGGTGCGGGTTGTGTTGGTGCAGAGCCTGAACTGCAGACGCACATTGCAGCCAGCACCAGCTCTCTCCCTGACACAGGCGCTGCCTTTGACCTGGAGCTCCAAGTTTTAGGCACATCTGGCTACGCAAGCGGGCACTTTACCAGGTCACCAAGCAAAGGCTGGAAGTGGTGAGCAGGTGGGAAAGGACTTAACTCTCGCTAAGAAAAAGACCTCTCAGGCAACATCCAGGTTGCTAACCTATGCTTCTGTTGGACAGTGTAGAGGCCCAGGGCGCCAGGCTGTGAGGGGAGTCGTGTGCTCAGAGCCACTGCATGTGCCCCCCATGTACCACCACAGATAGCACCTTTCCAAGACAGCACATTTCCTCCAGAATGGGTGCCCGGCCTTTCCTTGGAGATTTCACTTGCCTTATTATTTGCTTTCAGATTTGTGGTGGTTGTTGTTTTTTAATATATTTTTATTGATTTCAGAGAGGAAAGGAGAATGAGAGAGAGAGAAACACCAATGATGAGAGAGAATCATCCATCAGCTGCCTCCTGCATGCCCCACCCTGGGGATCAAGCCCACAACCAGGCATGTACCCTGACTGGGAATCGAACCATGACCTCCTGGTTCATAGGTCAATACCCAACCACTGAGCCAGGCTGGCTGGGTGATTTCAGTTTTGTGTTTTGTTTTTTGTTTTTGTTTTCGTATTGTTGTTGTTTTTTTCTATTTCTTCCAGGCTGAAAGCCCACATCACGTTTTGCGATGACACTATAACTAGAGTCATAGATCTGTGGCCTTGGAGGGAACTGAAGTTTAGCCCATTCTATCAAACAAAGGGACATTTGCTCTCCTCTAGCACATGCTGTACCTGCCTTACTTCATGGGGTGGCCTGGCCACTGTTCCCCAGGAAGCTAATCTCACCATACACTCACTCCCTAACTTAAAGTCTGGGTTCCAAAAGAGTTTGCAAAAAATGGCCCATGAAATCCTTCTTTTGCGCAGGGGGTTGGGGAAGGCGGGGTGGGATCTCATGCACAAGAGCCTGTAACAGGCTCCGGGAAGTCCTGCCATTGAGAAAACCCCTGCATTTTTTAAAACAAGTTCTCTGCCTAACAGCTCTGTCCACAGAGCCCTCACTTCCTGAAATCCAGCATCGCCTCCCTTCCCAACCCGTGAGGATCTCAATCTGGCAGGACTCTTTCCTAGCCAGTTTGATTGAGATGGAGAAGACCACTGATATCTTAGAGCAGTGGTTGGCAAACTGAGGCTCGAGAGCCACATATGCTCTTTGGCCCCTTGAGTGTGGCTCTTCCACAAAACACCACGGCCTGGGCGAGTCTATTTTGAAGAAATGGCATTAGAAGAAGTTTAAGTTTAAAAAACTTGACTCTCCAAAGAAATTTCAATTATTGTGCTGTTGATATTTGGCTCTGTTGGCTAATGAGTTTGCCGACCACTGTCTTAGAGTTTTCCCCAACATTAACGTTACTTACAAGGAGCTGCTTAACACTGTTTTAGCTGGGAAGAGGATGGCTGAGATCAGCGGTTCTGTTCAAGACTTAAGACTCTCGAATGAAGTTTCCAGGGGAAAGAAGGGCCGCCTTCGAACACACCTCGAGCTCCTCACTCAAGCCCCCATCAGTCGCAGATGCGTTATAATCGATACTTAGACAACCACAAAGGTGAAGGTTGAACCCGAGCATCCTTCCCGTCCTTCCCACAGTCCGTTTGCGCTGCTATCTGCAAGGAGTACACAGGCGCGTGCGCAGTCCTGCCCGCCCCTGCGTGATCTCAACCAGCTGCCCAGCGGCCTCCACGCGCTCCCCACTCTCTCCCGCTGCACTTACAGCAAGGCCTGGTGCAGCCTCCCTTTAAAGTTCGAGGCAGTGCTGTGGATGCGTGTGGGAGGGACACAGCTTCACCTCTCCCGCATCCATCCTTACCGCGAGATCTGAGTCTTTCTGGGCGAGAAGTAGAACTTACAACTCCGGTACCAAAAGCAGTACCCGGGGTGGCCCATGGGACATCAAGAAAGTGCTGAGCAGGGTCACACTAGGACCAGGTACTAGGAAGTGTTTACTGGAAGGTGGGAATTGCAATGGTCCCCTTTTCAGATGGGGAAACTGAGCTCAGAGACGCCCTGTAGCCTGAGCCTCTGGTTCAGGATCAGCCATGGATCCTTCGGCAGCCCAGGAACGCAGTGTGCCAGCGCAGACCCTGGAGTTGAGATCAGTGAGAGCTGAGTTTCAATCCTGGCTCCGCAGCTCACATGCCAAAGTCACTCTGCCCCTTAACTTCAGCTTCTTCACCAGTGAAACGGGACAGCGATACCTCCTGTGAGGCTCTGACGTGGAGCCCGAGCTTCCCAGTGGACTGGATGCGGATCCTGGCTCCCCCACTCATCACCGGGGAGCCTTTGGGAAGACTTTTAAGTCTCCGTGGCTCCATCTTCAAATCCCCAGCATGCACCAGCAGCGGCCGCGGGGGGACACGTCCACACCCTCCCTACACCGTTTCCACACAGGCCAACCCGAGGGCTTCCAAACAGAAGCACGGGCCATTCTTCAGTGGAGGGGTTTGTGTCGCCAAGTGCCCTGCCTGGCACGGGGGGCAGGTTGGGGTCCCGGAGTTGAGACTCTTCCACTGCAATCCGCTAGAGTTGATGTCAAGCTCTTGTGAGACACCTGGGTGCAGCAAATGTACTCTTCCTAGAGGTCTCCATGGCAACTTCACCCCAGTCGTCCACAGTAGGGATGCTGCTAGGGGAGAGGCTGTGGTTTGAGTCTCTTCCTTTCTTTCCGGTCTCCCTCCCCCTCCACCCCCTCCTCTCTCCCTTTCTCCTTCCTTCCTTCCTGCTGAGATCTAGCCTGCTGAGATCTCCCCAATGAACAACTTGCATCCAATGGGTCTCTGGCTCTGCTCCTGCAGGCCCGATCCTGCGCCACCTCACACAGGCCCCGCGAAGATCCCGTAGAGGGAAAGCTCTTAGGGAAAGCCCTTAGAAGAAAGCTCCACGTGGTCGGTCGTCATCAGGCTGTGAGGAGTGACATAAGCCGGCACGTGGCGCGGATAAGACAGGTTATCACAGTGCTGGGCGTGGAGTGAGCACGCGACCAAGGCTGTGTCATCTCACAGATGTGGAAACGGAGGCTCAGGGCCCTTCAGTAACTGTCCCAAGGTTGCTCAGTGATGGTGACGTTCTGATGGAACCTCATCAGAACCTGACTGGTCCTGCTCCTCGAGACCCCTTTACAGGAGGGAGGGGGGAGCTGGGACAGAGTCCCCGTCCACCAAGCCCCCTCCCTGGGTCCGCTGGGAAGCCAGGGCGTGGACAGAGGCAGCTTCGGAGCCTCGGGCCCTGCAGACAAGGGGCGCGGAGAAACAAACGTGTGTCTCTAAGCCCCGGCCCCGGACTCTTCCCGCCACCATCACCCTGCACGGGGTTAAGCCCCTCTCCGCCAATCCCCCTCCAGCTGCCCTGGGAGGAGGGAGGGTGCAGTGGCATCTGCTGTCACGCTTGATTTAGGGCAAGTCACACCAGAGAGGGCACCTGAGGTTAAAGAACAGGGAATTCTGGGCCTGTTTCTAAATCAACAGGCTTGCGGTTTTCATTATTCACCTTCCCGAGCATGGCGCTGGGTGACTCACCGGATCATAAAAGAGATCAAATGGCGGCTGGCTAACGACTCCTCCCCGGCCCATTCTCCGGCGCTTTGGGTTTGTAACAGAGCTTTAATGGCACCTCTGACATGGCACCATCATTTCTTCCTAGCGCCCGGCCGCCTCGCCACCCCGGGCCGAGCTCGGGTTCAGGTTTAAGCCCCTCGTTTGAGGGCAAGAATGCTGTTTGCTGTTTTAAGAACGACTTAGGCAGGAAGATGGTTCTTCCCGGACAAACAGCCTTGAGGCCCGGCCTTCGCCCAGCCCTCCCGGACTGCGCTCTGCGGGCCGGGCTCCCGCCCCTCTCTCCAGGGGAGATCTCTGTCCTCCTGCCGGGTCCGCGGCCTCCAGGTTGGTCTCTGACAGTGTGGGGTATGTGACTGAGCTTTTGGCGCCACGCAGGGTTTTATGGGTAAGACAGGGCCGGTCATTAACGAACCATCCAGCAGCCATGAGCCGGGTCTGGAGGCGGGAAGGGCGGCGTGGTGACCGCGGCAGAGGGTAGAGGCGAAGAACCAGAAAAGTCAGCTGCAGGGTCATTAGAGGGATGGAAAATACCCGCCAGGCCAGGTCCCCAAACGCCCGCCACTTCTGCAGCGCTCTGCGCCGCCGGCCAGACCTGGGCACGCCGCTCATTACTCACTTGTGTGCGTGTGTGCGCGTTTGTCCAAATTAACTCACTTTAGGTCTTTCGAATGCTGCCAGAAGCGCGAGGTCACCATAAAAAGAAATACGGGCCCCGATCCCTAAGCCAAAACCCCGGGGCTGGGGGTGACTCAGAATTCAGAAATTCACCAACTTTGGAATGGAGCATGGCCATCCGTGCGCAGACGGAACCAGTGTGGTCCGGTTCCTCAGAGGCTCCCGACAGCGCGTGCCCGCACCCTGTCCGGGAGCTCAGGGTGAGAGTGGCGCCCTGACCCCCCGAGGCTGCAGGCCCCATCCCCGGTGGCACACAGACAAGCTCAGCCGCAAACGCGGGAACAAGTGGAAGCGCCTGGGAGGCAGACCCGAGGAATCGGAGGGAGAACCCGAACCGCCGGGCACTGGAAGCTGCACCCTCTCATTAAACCCTTCAACCACCTGTGTGGGCGTCACTGCAGCCCCACTTTCCAGATTAAAAAAGAAGTGGACGAAGGGCAGTCACAGTTGGTCCAAGAGAACCCAGCTGTGAATCCGAACCCTCTTCCTCCGGCCAAAGCCGGGGACCTTGTTCTTCCGTCAGAAACGCACGAACTAAAAGATTTGCGTGCCCCTTGCCTTCCGCCTGGGGCGCCGCATGTGGGAAGGAGGGAGGCCGAGAGCTGGCCGTGGCCATAAATGAATCCAGGTCTCTCTGGACACCAGATGGCAGGCACCTGGTCTCTAGTTCTAAGCCCAGGTCTTGCCAACAGGTGGGACTTCCAAAAATAGGATGTGGAGGGACCCCCACTTTTATCATGCCAGGAGGAGGGCAGGAGGCTATTCCCAGGCTGCCCTGCACTGCACAGGCCTGGTTGGTATCTGGGAAAATCAAACCTTCTGGAAGGAAATGAGGCAGGACAGCCGAGTTCCTAGGACTACACCTCTCTCACCTGGAAGCCTTCTGTCAAAGGACCCCGGGGAGGAGTCATTCCGATGAAAGGCAGGCTCCTGCTCCAAGTCAAACTCGCTTCTGGGGCACCGCAGTCCCCCAGGAGGCTGAGGGGAGGCCCCTGGGAGAAGGCAGAGGCAATGAAAGGAAACCCAAGGGAACGTGGATAATAAGAGCTCATCCCCTCGGCCCCTTTCATCTGGAGAGCTCAAAGCCGCTCACCACCACCCAATTAGTTCTCCGAACACCCACCCACCACCAGCCCGAGACAATGTCATTAGCGCTCCTTTATGAGCGAGGAAACGACGAGGTTAGTCGACTGGCTCAACACCACAGAACAGTTGTAAGGCGGAAGTAAAGAAACTAGAGAGAGAAGGTTCATTTGTAGAGAGGCACTGATTACCTCTCTTAGTCATCCACTTATCCATCTATCTACCTACGCTTCCTTCCTTCCTTCTTTCCTTCCTTCCTTTCTTCCTTCCTTCTCTCCACCCATCCATCCACCCTTCCTTCCTTCTTTCCTTCCTTCCTTCCTTCTCTCCACCCATCCATCCACCCTTCCTTCCTTCCTTCCTTCCTTCCTTCCTTCCTTCCTTCTTTCCATCCACCCATCCATCCACCCTTCCTTCCTTCCACCCATCTGCCCTTCCTTCCTTCCTTCCTTCCTTCCTTCCTTCCTTCCTTCCTTCTCTCCACCCATCCAT
>PVJN01030057.1:0-25974 GCA_004026805.1 Lasiurus borealis | reverse complement strand
TGGTATCAGAGCTATGGCAATCATTTTGTGACATGAGACAACAAACCAAAGGGCAAAGGATAAAATAGTAATGAGACAGAACATGGCATTTTTTACAATGCCAGTGTACCGGTATACAAATCTGGGGACATTTTATTCTAGACTGTCATGATTTGTGAGATAATTTAAGATTCCTATTGTTTTAGCCACTATTTTTGTTGTTATTTTCAATCAAAGACATTTTATGTGACAAAAATGCTATTCAACTTGTGTTATAATTTATATATTTCATGTCTGGATTCTGTCATACTGATTTTGTGTATTGTTAGCATTGAACATAATCTTGGTACTTAGTAAGACTTCAAAATTGCCTATTGAAAAAGGTTTTTAACTGATACAAACTTCTGAAGTTGCTGAAGCGTGAAGCTCAGGATCCAGTTTCATGTTCTACAAAATTATTGCTTCCCTCACTGCCGGGGACTTTGTCATTACCGTCTGATCCTATTACTGGAGCCAAAGAATGACCGAGGGAGCACTGGGAAAAAGGCCTCATATTGTGGCTACTACTAAGAAATATCTCCTAAGAATTCCCAATAATTCCCATCAGCCACATTTAGACCAAACTCTCTAGTGATCAGTGTTTCTGAACTTGGCATACATAATCAATGACTATTTAAATTGGCATTGCCCTAGGAAAGCTAGGATCTGTGTCCTACACATTTAGTAAATATTTATTTAACATGCCTTATCTACTAAGCACTGAGTGATGCTTAGAGGTATAGAGATGAACAACCACACTGTCTCTATCCTTGAAAAGCTTGCAGTGGCACAATAAGATCTTACAACCTAAATACAGGGATTTACAAGGTACCATATCCAGCCCTCTGAACACAGCACTGAGGTGCCTACTACCTTCAGTGCTGCCTGAGTTAACGAGGAAAATGAAATTCCTGGACATATGTCCGTGACAATGTTCAAGTTCGGTCCTCCTCATAGAGTTTGAAAGATGACTTTTTGCTGTCATCACCCACTGTCCTCAACATTTACTCTATATTCTCTAGAGGCACCCTTTGCCCAGACTATACTCTCTTCATCATTTACCCAGAGGTTATTTCAAGGGGAAAACAAGTCGATAATTGGCTGAAGATGTGGGGGGTCGCTTTCCTAGGGGGAGAGGATTATGCTTGCTTCCTTATGAACCAGCAAATATAAAGAGAATAAAATCAGATCCCATTCTCTTTTTTAAACAAACAAACAAAAAGCTATATATTTATGCTCTTGTGCTAAGCACCTCTTTGGTCCATCAGCTGCAAGGACACCTTTCAGTTCCACATGGACTGTAAGAGTACAAGGTACCCAACTTACAGAGATTGATTTGCCCATTGGTCTGCCTTTTGTGAAAATTTCCAAGAACTGCTTTATTCATTCCCTTTGTCTAACATAGCCTCCCTGCCTTTCATCACACATCCTCCCCCACCCCTGTCTCCCAATGTGCATCATCAAGCTCTTGGGATGCCCTGACCTCCCGCTGGCTGTCCCAGCCGCACTATTTCTTCTTGGAGAGGCCCTGATTCCAGAGCCTGACTGCTTGGGAATGAGTCTCACCATCTCCCTTTACTCCCTGGGTCTCAGCAATTGCATCTATAAATTGAGACTTACTGCCTTTCCCCCCGAATTATGATCATGGGCCTTTAATTTGCCAGCTTGGATCCCTGACCCCGCTTAGCTGACCTGCTGTAACTCATCACCATCTATACTTATGGCTGCAGAATTACAAGCAGTACCACCACGTGCTTACGACTCCTTCTTCGTAAGATGAACAACCACACTTCTTTGGGTTTATACAATCTGTGAGAAGGCGTCGAATTGTGTACTTATTATTTGTGTCTTTTTCTCTGTATATTATACTTTAATAAAATATCTACTTTTGTATTTTGCATTTATGTTAAATCCACTTAGCTCTTCTATTTTCTCACTCAGCTCTCTTTTTCTCTCTTACTTTCTCTCTAATTCAAAAGGATTAAGCATATATACATTCTTCTTTTAGGAAAAAGAATACAAAACGGGACAGCAAAAGAATAAAGATGCAAAGCTATCCATTTTCATTCCCAGCACCCAAGAATAACCACTGCTGATCTTTTCCTAAGGTTCTTCCCTAGACTCGCACCACTCTATTTCAGGGGCAGTACGACAGTGCCATGCTGGAGGACTGAAGGTCTGTCCCCAACAAACAGCCATTCACAAAATGCTGAGAGCTGGGAGTGATCAGAAGAAGATTACCACATCTTGTGACCATCTTAAGTTCCATCCCATGTAAGGCAGCAGAAAGCGGGTTTGCAACCTTTTTCATGTCATCTATCTACACATTCCAGGATGTTACTTTGAAAGGCTGGGTTCTATTTCCTTATTGGGTGTAACACAACTATTAAACTGTTCCTACTGTAAGGGAGAGAGGTGGCGCCAGGAGTTAGCAGTGCTGCCATGAACAGCTGAGTCTAAATCACTGCACTGTGCTGGGCTTTCATTCAATTCGCATTTCAATTATTCATCCTGCTCTTTCCAACCCAGTTTAGATTTCTTGATCTGTGAAGGGGTTCAGAATTGCTTTATTATACACTCCATGTTCTGGACTTCGCTTCTGAAAGATTTACATTTCGCTGAAACAAATAATGGGCTTGATGCAGACATTTTCAAAGACATGGTGAGAAGGAGCGAGGCCCGTTGGGTCCCAGTGGCTGCAGGAACGGGGAGTCTCACATTCTAACTGCCTGATGCTGCTGGAAGCCCTGTTCCAAGGCACAGTGGCATGTGCTTCCCGGGTGTTATCTGTAGTGTTTGCATGGTGCTAATAATTACAAATTGCTAATGGTTGTGCAAAGCTAATTGTCTGCAAGGTGTTTCATCTCCTCCCCAATTGCCAGGAAAGCTCACAGGCATGGCAACACAGGGATCTCATTAGCGTCTCTGACAGGCCTCGAGGGGAACGCTGCCTGCAGCCTGGCAGGTCACTGGGCCTCCCCTGCACACCAAGCAAGGGGCACGGTGCCTGGCCAGCACCAGGAAACAGGGAGGCGAAGATCTTGGAAGCACTTCCCAGGAGGAAGCAAAGGAGGTGGGGTGGGACGGTGTGTGTTGTGCTTTAGTTGGAGAAGAGAATAAATGGACATAATCTTTGTAAGCAGGTCTCTCAACATAATAACAACGTGGTTGGTAGAGTGTGCCCAGCACCAGCCCGAGTGCCTTGTGAAGCTCACTGTTTTAATCATCCCCAGTTTTCAGAGGAGCACACTGAGGCTCAGAGACGATTTCCCCCAAGTCCACTAGCAACTTACAGATCCAGGCCATGACTCTCAGCCTCTCTGCTCTAGAGCCCAGATTCTTAACCACCGTACAACAGTGCTTCTTGAAAACTAATGGAGGGAGGGAGAGGGAGAGCTGGAGGGGACGGGAAGAGGGAGAGGGGCTCATGTTGCACATGTGTGTGCATGTATGCATTAGGAGAGATAGAATTTGAACACTAAATTAAATTCGTCATATTCAGTGATTATCTCCTGAAAGGTGCGCTGGTTAAAAGACAAGCCAACAATAATCTCACACTAGCTGACAAGCGTTTCTTCCTATAAGCTAAGGTGCTGTGTTTCTTCCTCTCCTTCCACTGAATTCCTGACTTCTGGCCTGTTTAAAATTCCTATTCTGTTTTTATTATTTCCCAGACCTTTGACTTAAATTTTACAATTTATCTATGAAGGCCAACCTTGGCACAGTAATGCCTGTTTGAAACTAAAGTGTTGCAAGTTTGCAAACTCTCTTCTCACTTCTCTTATGGACTCACTAGAGGCCCTGTGCATGACATTCATGCACTTCAGGGGGAGAAGGGGTCCCCTCAGCCCGGCCTGTGCCCTTTAACAGTTTGGGAGCCCTAGAGGATGCCCGCTCTCCGGGCCTGGGCCGCAGTTGGACACCCTTAGTGCTACTGCAGATATGAGAGAGGCTCCTGCTACTGCCACTGTGCTCACCATCCTGAGCCGGCTCAGGGCTTCTGGCTGAGCAGCACACCCCCTGCAGGAGCACATTGACCAGGGGGTAGCTCCTGCCTTGAGTGTCTGCTCCCTGGTGGTCAGTGCGTGTTATAGCTACCAGTCACTGGGCCATTCAGTCTATTTGCATATTATCCTTTTATTATATAGGATTAGCTTTATTAGCTGGCATCTGAGTTTCAGTTCTTCCTTCTCTCTGCCCTTGTTAAAAAAAAAAATGTTTCTGCACGGTTGGTGTGGCTAAATGGTTGAGCATCGACCTATGAACCCGTAGGTCAGGGCTCGATCCTCAGTGGAAGGACTCTGCAGGAGGCAGCCAATCCATGATTCTCTCTCATCATTGGTGTTTCTATCTCTCTCTCCCTTTCTCTCTGAAATCAATAAAAACATTTTTTTAAATGTTTCCTTAACATCCACCTTCTTTTTTGTAAGCACTATGGAAATTTGGTATTCTATGTGCCATTTCACATGCAAAATTGTGCTTTCAATTCTGTACCAATGTTCAAAAGGAAATTAAATTGACAGCAATAGAAAATGATAGCAAAGCCATGTCTGAAATTTCCGGGGTGACTGATGAAGTTCATTCCATCCAACACTCTGAGCAAACAGAGAGGAGAGGCCAGTCAGTTTGCCAACACAGGACCCAGGGAAGCAACACTGAGCAGCAAAGTACGAATTGCCTTTTCCAGTTGGGGAAGAAGTTGCTTGGCAACAGAGATGCAAGAGATGAAGGACTGGCCTCACGTGCCTCCTCTGTCCCTTTTCCTGCCTCATTAGCTTAACAGAGATAGCAGTTGCCTTCATTGCCTTGACTACCAACAGAGCAAAAATCTGGCATTGAAGTTAATGTTAAACTTTCAACCCATTCAATACAATAAAGAGATCTGGTGTGAGCCCGAAAAATCAACAACAGAGAAGTCCATATATTTTCCAACACTTCGGGAAGTGACACATGCTGATGGCAGCTGACAAACTATCCCTGACATTCCACGTGGATGATTCTGCGCAAGAAGAGAACTGGATGCAAATGACGTGGCCTGACAGTTAAGAGAGAAAGTAAAGGAGAAGGCTCTTGATGTGACAAGAAAATGGTCCCTGAAGGAGGTCAGGCCTCTCTGACTCTAGCGGGTCTCAGACCAGGATGGTTACTTCAGCTCAGCGTGAGCACAGAACAGCCCCTGTCGTTCTTCTCTGTCCTCATGGGCTGCGGCAAAGTGAGGACAGCCTAATTCCAGGATTGCTGAGCTGGCAATTGCCACCAGCTGTCACCCCCCCCGGAGAAAGGACAGGACTGTCACGTGAGAAGGCCTTCCCTCGCTCGTACTCAGGAAATGAGGGCCTTCCTCCAGTAGGGGAGCTACTGCCAGTATGGGAGCAACTGCTGGCTAACGACTTCAGTAAGCTGGGTACATCCTCATGATTTCTTTCTGCTGGAGTTTGAAACAAGGCCAAACTCATTCATGATTCCCGGAAGAACATCCCCCTCCTAGTGTGTAAATGAGAACCATTTAGAGAACTAACAGCAATCTTCTCCCTGAAATCAGGTCTGAATTTCGTTTCTTGATGAAAGGCTCTACTCACCATCATTGTCTAAGCCAGAAGCTCAGCAAACATCTCCAACACGTCCTGTCCTTCCCTTTTCCCAGAGCTGTCACTTTCCCGGGCCAGCACCTTCTACCTCCTTAATATTCTTTGCATTTGCTCTTCTCCATTCTCACATCCCCTGCCCTGGTCCAGGATTCCATATTTCTTGCTTCAATTACCCACTGCCAACAGTCACCCAAAGTCTCCCTAGCCCCAGGTTTGTCACCCTCTATGCTACAACATAATTTTTTAAGTGCCAAATATGATGTCACTTCCCTGGTACAAACATTTGGCAATTTCCTAATGCTTTAAGAAAAAAAAAATCCCTCTTTAGCTTAGCATAAGCAAAATGTAAAGGGCAGCAATGTTACCCATCTTGTTTTAGCAGGGGACAGACAGTCCTGAATCCTAGGTAAGTTCCAGCACTACCCTGTGATGGAGGGAGGAGAACAAGGAAGGGCTACTTGGGTGCTAGCTAATTTCTTAGACATCCAGAAGTGGGTTCTGCAGACCAAAGTGAGGGTGAGAAGTTTCTATTCTAGTAGGTTTGGCAAACACAATATAGGGTGACCAGATACATTTGAATTTCAGGAAAACAATGAATAATTTTTTAGTTTAATTATGTCCTATATAATATTTGTTTATCTCAAGTCCAAATTTGATTGGGCATCCTGAATTTTTATTTGCTAAATCTGGCAACCTTGTTCCGCAGCACTGGCTATGGGGTGGAAGATGAGAGTGTAGGGAACCTCTCAACACAGCCAGTGTGAGAAACCTAAGAACCTACATAAGGAAAAAGACTGTCAGTTAAATATAGTAGATTAACATAGAGGCCTATCTCTGCAATATACAGGAAAATCCCCAAAATGATAGTAAGAGAATAAAAAAGAAATCCCAGCCCTAATGGTTTGCTCAGTTGATAGAGCATCGGCTCTCAAACTGAAGGGTCCCAGGTTCAGTTTTGCTCAAGGGTATATGCCTATGTTGCAGGCTCGATCCCCAGTGTGGGGCATGCAGGAGGCAGCCCATCAGTGGTTCTCGCTCATTATTGATGTTTCTATTTCTCTTTCCCTCTCCCTTCCTCTCTGAAATCAGTAAAACATATTTTAAAAAATAAGGCCCATAAGTGATGAAGTAAGCAGAAATAAGACATAATCATAAATGGTAATACTTCAAAAAATTGGGGGATATTCAGAGTAATATATAAATAGTAACTGATAGCATAGTGGAGAAAGCTTGTAGAAGGAGAAACCAAGTGAGCTGCAAACATCTCAAAAAGCTCAGGGGGATTACTCTGTATGAAAAGTAGGCAACACTCAGGAACATTCTCTGTCCCAAACTCAGAGGAGTTGAGAGACTTACTGAAGAAGACAAACCAAAGAGGCTCCAGAGTTAAACACATCAGGCACAGGAAAGAGTGGAATGCCATGCTGAAGTCAGAGCAGTTAACTAAATGTCCACATGGTAAATGGTGAGATCCTCACTCCCTTCCTCTCCTGCTGGGTTTTCAGATTGCTGACATCCTACCTTAGGGGGGAATACCCACTGATATTTGCAAACAGTTCACCAGGCAAACTACTGGATTCCTAATGGATCAACTTATAATGTGACCCACCCATCAACCAGTCTTGTCCCTGCACACAGGTCATCCATTCGGCTTCCTAGTGACAGTTCTTAGCCATGAACAACCAGCCAGGGGTGTCTGATATTTAAGGAAAACCTCTTACATGGGAGAGAGACCAGAAAGCAAATAGAAAATGATAAAAGATACTTGGAAAAGAAAGGGCCTACAAGAAAATTGTTTATAACTGTTATTCTCAAAGAATTAAGAAGACATTTTGCATCAATGAAACAAGAGATGTTATTAAAATATTCAAAACAAATATAAAATCAAAATATGATGACAGAAAGAAAACATTTAGTAAAATAATTAGAATAGAAAGGTAAAGAACCTCAGAAAAGTAGAACAAATGATCAAAGAGAAGGGTAATAGGAGAGAAGACAAAATTAGGAAAGTGATTCAGAAGACCAGACATTTACCCAATAGAAATTCCAGAAAGAAAGAAGGCAGAATATGTAGAAACAGAAATTTTTAATGAAATAAAACAAGAACATGAATCTCCATTTCTAAAGGGTCTGTTGAATGCTTTCAAACTTAAACATTTTATTTAGTTTAAAGTCAATTAACAGTAAAAATATATCAAGTTACATTATTATTGATATCAGAGAACAGACAGGATTCTAAAAACTTCTGGAACCAATTGAGGAGAAAAAAAAATCACACATAAAATATCAAGAATCAGAAATGACATTTAACTCCAGCCTCACTAAAAGCTAGAAATAACTGGGAAATTCCTTCAATATTCTGGGGGAACATTACTTCCAGCCAAGGACTCTCATCTCCTGCCAAAGTATCAATCAAATCATCTGTGAGGGTAGAATAAAGACATGTTCAAATAGACAAGGTCAAAATGGAATCCATTCAGGAATGCACAAAGGGGCCATCTTGGACGAAAGCGTGACAAACTAAAACAACCAGCTGGTGTTCAGGGCTCCTGAAACCCCGTTTAGAAATTGGGGAGTGTGGCTGCCTTAGGATCTATGGTTACTCTTTGCTCACATAGCTTCTTGCCCCTAAAAATCCTTACCCTAGCCACACCATTCCCTGATGGACACCTGAGGAATTCAAACATCCCCTGCCTCGTGAACTCATGACTTAACCTTTATGACAAAACTACCAGACCCCTGTGCCCCACTGTCATACATATAAAACTCATAACACTTGATTCCACTTAACCCTTTACGTGCTGGCCTTCCTACTGAGATCGTCAGTTCTTGGCGTGCATTCATTTTCGTTCCTCTGGCACTAAGTAGCGTTTGATAGTGAACTCTCACGTACTTGGTGGATGGGTGAATGTATGCATGGCAATGGGGTTGGGGGCGGAGGAGAATGCCATTACCCAATTAGTAGCCACAGGAAGGGAAGGCTCCCCATATTGAATCTGATGCTAAGAAAAGACAGTTTTATTTTGAACGGACAAAATGCCTATATTTTCCATTCACTTATTCAAGTGTTTATTGAGTATTGTGCCCTATACTTTCCTACAGCCCATATGAAACATTAGATAATGAAGTCTTCTGTTTAATGCCTTTAATTTTAGTTGAGGAGGAGGAAAGTATGGTATTAAATCAATAATAGAAGAGTTAAATGACAATATAAGAGAGATCACAATGTCGGATAAAATCAAGCTTCAAAGGAGAACTCCAGAATGGGGCGTAGAGTCCAGAATGGGGAGACCACTGTGGGCTGATATAATCAGAGAAGACGTCACGAGGAGGTATGGCTTACGTTGATCTTTGACAGAGAAGGTTCAGAGTCAGAGAGAGAAGTGGAGCATTTCAGCTGGGGTAACAAAGAGGACAAAGCTGAGCAGAATACAAATGAGATGGAGCAAAGAGTATCAAGCATGATGGGTGGTGAGATTTCACTTGTAGAGACACACTGCCATAGATTGCCTGTGTTTCCTCAAGATTTATATGTTGAAAACCTAGTGCCAGGCTCCTGGACTTTCCAGACTCCAGAACTGTGAGAAATACATGCCTTTCATTTATCCAGGCTGACAAAGACACACACACTGGAGACCCCAGAATGCCATACCAAGAAGGCTGAGTTGTATAATGAGGAGCCCCATGTGAAGCCTTTCCCAAATTCCAATTCCTCTGTGATTGTGACCACATAGGATTAGCAACCTCCTCTGCCATTTCTCACAACCTCCTGTACATATTTTGAAGAGCATACCTATGGCAGTAAGTGATGATCTGTTTATGTAGCTGCCTACCCCACTGGAAGGAGAGCGCTCGAGAGCCAAGGCTATTATTTTGACCATTAGTTCTACACTGCTTAGCACAGTGCCACGAGCTTAGGGGAGGCCCAGGATCCACTTGCTGAAGGAATAGAGAGGTGGTGGGAGCTGAGGTGGTGGGGGCTGAGGCAGACTCAGAGCAGGGAGAGATGTATGATGCTCTTTCTGTTCCATCTCCAGCCGCCACCTCCCATGTCAGTGGGGCCCCTCCCTGTAATCTAGTGCTATGAAAACTGGGGAGAAACACAGATGTTCCATGCTTTTAACCTACTCAAAATGTCAGCCCAGAATTAGAACCCAAAGTGACCTCAGGAGTCTCTGTGCCCCATGCTGTTTTTCACAGACATATGACTTCTGCATCTGAGAATGACTGCCCTGTCCTCCCACATGCCTCAGGGAGGAGATCAGCTCCTCAGATCCTGCAGAACAACTTTGGAAGGCCACTGTAGAGCCTACCCGGAAGAGGGGGCTCCCTCCTTTACATAAATATATACGCCTTCCCGATACCTTAGGCATCAGCCTTCACTCTTGGTTTGGAGAATTCTGCTTTTAATTTAACACGTGTGGATTCCCAATCCCGCACCGAGGCCATCTTGCCTGAGGAGCCAAGCATCTGCCTTATATTTCCCAAGCAGTTTGCTCTGCTCTGCTCAGAGCTCTGCCCACTTCTGGGAAATGACAGGAGCCGCATAAAAAATGCACGCCGTGCTGGGAGGGTGGGCCAGATGAGTTCCCCACATCTCTAATTTTTCTAATTACCGTGGGGGATAGGATGTACATTGAGTTTCATTCCTAGAAGTTGTACCACAAAAGTCTTTTAAAAACCCCTTAAAGGTTACTATATTACCTTGTTTTCCCTGAAGTAATAAACACAGTTTCTAGCAGTTACAGGTTTGTGAGTTCCATCCAGAAAGGACAGCACAGCCAAATGTAATTAAAATGAAAAAACTGCGTTTTGTTTTTTCCCTTGCTCCCACTCTGTATTTCTCTTCCCTTATGAAACAGCTGGTAGACCAGTACTTTTTTTTTTCTCTCTCTCTTTTATCTCATGTTCAAGCTGGGAAACATTACACCTTGTAAATGTAATCTTTTTTAAATAAGTACTTTTCTGGGTTCATTCTTTCAATAATTTACTGAACAGTTATTTTGGGGGGCGGGAGGGGAATCTTACAAAGACTATAGAAAACAAGATTTGGTTTCTGCCCTTGTGCAGCCCATGAGAAGGCAGACACAAATGGAGAATTCGAATATGATATGGAGACATGTCTATACTGTGCTGGGGAAACACAGCTGCCAGACTTGCTACATCTGCATCGAGGGACATTAGTGGAGTTTTTCCAGAGGAAACACATTTGATCTGGGCCTGGGATGGAGGGTTTCTGAGGAGGAATAGGCCTTCTAGGCCAGGCAAACATTTGTACAAAGGTATCAAAGACCTCGCTTGGGATACAGCTAAAGAAAGTTTATTGATAATTAGCTAATGGGGAAATGAAATGCCTGATTGGGGGTGAACTATCGTTCCCTTGGCCTTTTGGTCTCTCAGGCACCTGGCTTCTCTCAGAGCAAAGGGCTTACTGCCTTGATGATATGTTGTGAAATTCACATTCATAAGCATTGCTGTTGTAATGTGTTCATATAGTTTCCCCGGGCAAATATGGTTTATGCCGATTGTCCTGGTGTAATTGATAATGGTGGCTTCTTTCATTCTCAAATTTCTCTAAGTTTGAACAATAAACAATATGGCTACTTTGCCTATTGGAGAAAAATATCCTATAAAATATTTATCTGACCAAGAAAATATGACTTTCTCTTGGTAGGCCCAATCATCTTACTTCATAGAACAAGAATGACCTCATTGCCTCTGAGGATAAAACACTTAAAAAAAAAATAGGTTACTTATAAAAACAGGATATACTGAATGAGTGCCAAAATCTGTCCCAAGTATACCACTTTATGATCAGAGTTGTTTCTGTCCCAATTTTTTTGAGCTAAAAAATAAGCCAAACAAATAATTCTTGCCTCTTTTACCTTGTGCCATTTCTCCAGGCCAACAGACTATCTAGCGTTTCTAGGAAATGCAGTAGCTGGTTACCCATGTGGGGAAGGGAGGTTGGGTAAGGCGTGGGGATGTCTTTTTGTATTTATTTTCTCAATGGGTTTTGTACCAAACAAAATGATTTCTATTTGTGATTAAGTCAAATCTAATTCCTCCTCCCTCTGTTTGGAAAGATGGGTGGAATATATTGAGAGTTAAAGACCAAATCTCACAGAAAATCAGTTCTCATCTTTGCACTGTCACTACAGGGATGAGAGAGTTTGATTCTAAAATTTGGCTCAACCATTCATAAACACGTAGTCTGCCAGGGCTGGGCTAAGATATGGGAAAGATACTGAAAAATAAGCTACTCCACGTTTTCTTTAAGATCAATCAGGAAAGGCTATGTTTTGCTGCATAGCAAACAACCCTAAAATCTCAGACAACAAATTTTCACTCAGTCAGATTCCATGTCAATTATACGACAGATAGAAACGCTACGCTGCCTACTTTTTATTCTGGAACCTGGGCTAAAGAAGAGCATGATGTGGAATACTGTTGGTTTCTACACGACAGGGAAAAGAGAATGTGGTGAAGCACACATTAGCTCTTTAACGCTTTCACTAGGAAGTGATATCATCCACTCACATTTCATTGGCCAAAGTCATATCGCTGCATCTAATTTTAAGAGGGAGGAGAATAACAATCTTACCATATGCTTCAAAGAAGAGAGAGTTAATGACTATGATAGCCAACACAGAGATTACTTTTTCCAAAGGAAGATAAATAGCTCAGTCACACTGTCGTAAGTTCACTAAGAGGCTTATATAAAAAATTCTCTGTGGTGGCAACTCTTATGATAAAATTCTTTGGTATTTAATGAATAAATGGTAGGTAAGGGCTTTATTCTGAATGTACATGCATTATAGTAAATATTAACACTAAAAAATAATAAAATTTTAAGCAGGTAAGGAACTTTAGACGTCATGTGAATCCATTTGGCCGGGAACTTAGAATTCTAGCATCATTGTGAACAAAAGTGTGGATTTCTTCATCTCCCTGCCTGATACAAATATGGATGAATGCAGGTTAAAAAGTTTTAATGAATGTGGCCAAGCTTAATGAAAAGAATTAGACATTTTTTTTTATATTTCAGTCTAAGTATTCATGGGATCATATGTGTAACATATGCATAGGTATGGATGGAACTTAAAGCCCAGATCTTCCCAAAATAGGGATCCTGGTCAGTAATGTCCTCTGAGGCTAGAACACCCCAAACAGCTATGCTGTCACTATTAGAGCAGGCAAGTAAACTACCTCGCGTGGATTTGCAGCCCCAATATCCAGGTACTCCGAAACACTCACAAACCATTACCTCTTTTCTTTCTTTTTTCTTTTTTAATTAAAGTCTCCCAAACTGCTACTGCTCATGGGTTCATGGCAAAGGAAAGCATATTCTGTCCAGAAGAATGCACCTTTATCACAATCCTCAGAGAATTCCCAGATATAGCTTTTCCAAAGGGAACACATAGCAAGCACAATACATTTTTAAGCACACCAGGAAATAATACACCATAAACCCAAATAACAGCAAAAACCTCAATAAATGATCCTCAAAATTTTCAGACATTAGCATTATCAGACAGAGAGCTTAAATAAGTCTGACTACTGTATTTACATTATAAAAGACAAAATTAAAGATTATGTGTGTGTGTGTGTGTGTGTGTGTGTGTGTGTGCGCGCGCGCGCATGCGTGCCTGCGTGCGTGTGTGTGTGTGTGTGTGTGTAGGGAACAAGTAATTATGAAAAATATAACCAAGTAGAGATATAGTTTATAACCCACTGACATTCTAGAAATAAAAAATATAATTGAAATTCAAAAACTCAGCAGGTTTGCCCTACTGGTTTAGTTCAGTAGATGGAGTGTCATTAGCTCGTGGACTGAAGGATCCTGGATTCGATTCTGGACAAAGGCATATACCTCAGTTGCAGGCTCCTCCCTGGCCCAGGCCATAGTCAGGGTGCATGCAGGAGGCAACCAATCGATATGTTTTTCTCACATCAATGTTTCTGTCTTTCTCTCTCTCTTCCCCTCTCTCTTAAATAAATAAATAATCTCAGTAGGTTTAACAATAAATTATTTAACTGAGGAATGAAATTAAGCTAGAATGTAAGTTTCAAAAAATATCCACAACACAGCATAAAATGGATATAAAGTGAAAAAGTGAAAGAGTGCTTAAAAGACTTCAATAAAAATAATAAGTTTGAACATATATATTCTTAATTAGGTTTCATAGAGGAAAGGAAAAAGAGAATCTGATAATGACAATATTTAAAATTATAACAAAAAGATACATTCTACAATTGATTCGGTGCCCAATTCACAGATTTTTTTTTCTCAACAAGTCAAATGAACCCAAATAGAATAAAAATAAATAAATCTACACAAAGACAGAGCATAAAAAAGAAAACAACAACTGTAAGATAGTAAAGAGAAAAATCTGAAAGCAGCCAGATAAAAATTATATATTACCCTCTAAGAGTGCAGTCTGAGAGCTGACACTCCAGTTAGAATATACTGGAGTGATGTCTTTCATGTGTTGAGAAATAATGTCTAACCTAGAATTCTATATCCATCCAAAAATTTTTCGGTAATGAGGGTGAAACTGAAAGAAATTGAAAAGAAAAAATAACTGAAAAAATGTGCCATTACCAGATTTTTCTCTAACGGACATTTTAAAGGATGTTTATTACACTAAAAAAAAATTTAAAAAGGGAAGTCTGAGATGCAAGAAGGGAGGGAGAAAATATAGTAATATGTGAGAAACCTAAACAAATACAGTGTATCTATATAAAAGCCTAAGCGACCGTCATAACTGAAACAACCGAACAGATAACCAAACAGGCTGTGTAGGGTGACTAGGTTGGCAGGGGGGTTAGTGAGGGACAAGCAAATGACTGAACAGCGGGCTGTGTGGGGTGACCAAGCTGACAGGGGGGGGCAGTTAGAGATAATCAGGCCATCAGGGGGCAGGGGAAGTGAGGGGCGACTAGGTAAGCAAAGGGGGCAGTAAGGGGCAACCAGGCCAGCAGGGGAAGGGGAGAGTTAGGGGTGAGCAGGCTAGCAGGGTAGGGGGAGTTAGAAGTTATTGGCCATCAGGGAGGCAGTTAGGTGCAATCAGGCAGACAGGCAGGTGAGCAGTTAGGAGCCAGTGGTCCCAGATTGTGAGAGGGATGTCCGACTGCGGGTTTAGGCCTGAGGGGCCCCAGATTAGAGAGGTTGTACAAATTTCGGGCACTGAATCTCTAGTATTGACTATAAATGACATTTCAGTTGGGGAATAGAAAGTCTAAGAACTGTATTCTGAAGGAGATGGTAACAGTGTTGGTAAAACATAGATTTAGTAACTTAAATATGTATTTTATAATCTGTAGGTTAATCATTAAATGAATATAAGCACAGAATAAAGCTTTCAAACAAGTACAGAGACAAAGGGAATAAGAAAAAATTTAAATTGCTTAATGCAAAAGGAAACAGATTGCAGAAAAAAGAAACACATGAAATTTTATAGATAACAAATCCAAAATATGTATAATTACCTTAATTATACAAGAACCAAGTGATCAAATTAAAAGATAGAGTGCTCTAGCTCTACCTAATGTTATAATAATTATATTAATTATACAAAGACCAAGTTCTCTAATTAAAAGCTAAACATTACCATACTAGATTATTTAAAAATAGCCAAGCGCACATTATTTATAAAACATGCCTAAAATATAAGGATACAGAAAAGTTAGAAAGTTAAAGGATAGAATAATCATATCAGACTAACAGAATTCAGAAGAAAAGGGTGTAAATATATTAGTATCAGACAAAGTAAACTTTAAGGCTAAAACACACACACACCCTCTCCCCACCCCATCTACTGGTCATTCTGGAAGGTTGTTCTGGAAGGTCGTTCTGTCATCTGGTCGAATTAGCATATTAGTTCTTTATTATATAGGACTAAAGGCCTGGTGCATGAAAATTCATGCACTCAGGGGGATCCTTCAGCCAGACCTGTGCCCTCTTGCAGTCCATGCCCTTTAGGGGATGTCCAACTGATGGTTTAGGTCTGCTCTGCCAAGGGAATGGGTCTAAGGTGGCAGTCTGACATACCTCTGCAGCTCTGGAGCCCTCTGGCAGGCAGGGAGTGGGCCTCAACCATTAGTCAGACATCCTTAGCCCCACCACCTCCACCACTGCACTGGCCAGCCATGAGCTGGCTTCTGGCTAAGCAGCACTCCCCCTGTGGAAGTGCACTGACCACCAGGGGGCAGCTCCTGCACTGAGTGTCTGCCCCCTGATGGTCAGTGTGTGTCATAGTGACTGGTCATTCTCAGTCATTCTGCCCTTAGGGTCAATTTGCATATTTCCCTTTTATAATATAGGATTGTTACAAGATTTGCAGAATATACACTTATCCTAAGCAAACATAAAACCACCGCAAAATTGGCCATATCCTGGGCAACTCTATACATTTCAAAGAATTGAAACTATGCTCTCTGACCACAGTGCAATAAAGCTAGAAGTCAGTAACAAAAAGGTACCTAGAAAGTTTCCTACATATTTGAAAATTAAGAAATACCCTTCTCAATAGCCCAAGGGTCAAAGCAGAGGTCATAATGGAAGTTAGAAACATTTTCAGCTTCACTATAACAAAATAGTTTCAAATCATAGAGGATGCAATTCCAACAGCACTTATAAATTTATAGCATTGAATGCTTGTATTAGAGAGATAGGTTAAAAATTTATGAGCAGAGGATCCATCTCAAGATGTTAGGGAAAAAGAACAGTAAACACAAAAAAAGTAGAAGAAAAAATAATAAAGAGCAGAATTTAATGAAATAGAATCAAGAAAAAACTAGAGAGAATTAACAAAGCCAAATATTGGTTTGTGGAAAAGCTAATATAATTGGAAAACCTCTGGCAAGACCAATTTAAAAAAAAAAAAAAAGAAAGAGAGAAGGCGCAAATAACCAATATCAGGAGTAAAAAAGGCTTCCTCTGTAGGTGCTCCAGATATTAAAAAGATAAGTTATTCTGAACAACTTTATGTGAATAATTTAGAAATGTTTAATGAAATTCATAGAAATCTATAATTTACTAAAACTGCCTTTGACCTGAGAGACAAGCTTAGACTAAGATATTATTTCTCAAAACTAGTTTTAAATTCCCTGGAAAGAGAATTTAATTGGAGTCTCTTTAGTCCAGTGACCATACCAGATACAATCAATTAAAGCCAGAGTGTTGGATTAAATTGCAAAGCACCATCTGCCAGTGGTCATTACTGAGGGAAGAGAGAGATCAGAGTTCTCAGGAAAATGGGGTCATTGTTGAGGGCAGACACTCCAAAAGAAACATAAGAGTGTACAGCACTTAATACAATCAATTTTTACTTTGATATTTGTTTCCCATCACTAGACTTCTCTACAGCAGTTCTTAGCAGCATGCCTGGAATATGGTAGTTGTAAGTCTGTGTTCACTGAAAATTTATTTAATGAATGAATTTAATTATCTTGATATTTCAAGCTTTTAACCCTAAAATGGGAATAACAATGCTTTATGCCTGAAGGCATGAACTTGGGCTCAATGATAACGGGGCTCTCATTTTAGATCTATAATTACAAATGAGACTTTAAAAGTATATTTTTATATATTTTAAGAACAAAGACTTGTTTCATATATTATTTTATATCTATTTCTAAGAACAAAAACTTATTTCATTAAACCTTTAAATATTTATTTTTAATTTTTATGTATTTTTTCTAGCTTCATTGAGGTAAATTTAACAAAGACTCTACATAGCTAGGGTGTACAATATGATTTAATATATATATATACAATGTTAATGACTATGGTAATCATTCCACAAATCTATCACCTCACAGTTATTGTGGTGGTTGGTGGTGGTGTGTCTCTGTGTTAAAAACACTTAAGATCTCTCTTAAAAACTTTCAGTCATACAATACAGTGTTGTTAACTATAGTCACCATACTGTACACGAAATGCCCAGAATGGACTCCTCTTATAATTGAAAGTTTGTACCCTTTGTCCAAAACATTAAAAAAACACACACATTTTACTGGGCACAGGATGTCTTCAAGCTTGACCAGGCTGCGCTGCATTACCGTTTCCGGAGATGCTGGCCTCTGTCTCTGATCTCTCATTCCTCCTTCCTCAGACACAGACTTTAGCATATGCTCTCTCTTCTGAAAGGACTGAACTTTCTAGAAGATTAATGTCTGTTTTCTTTGTGGACATTCTCTCTGTTCCCTCGACCTTTTTTATTAGTTTATGGAAAGATCTAATTCCCCAATTGCAATAGAGTTCATGGACGTCAAAAAAATTCTCGCCAACATTATACACCTAATACCCAAGGCTGATCATGCTATTTCCCTTTATAAAATGCTTTGAAATACATACATGAATTTTATTCCATAGACCTGCTGTTCAAAAAATATCACTTTTTTTACAATACATGTTTCTACTGATTTCAGGGAGAGAGAGATAGAAACATCATTGATTGGCTGCCTCCTGTGTGCCACCTACTGGGAATTGAGCCTGCAACCTGGGCGTGTGCCCTGACCGGGAATCTAACAGTGACCTTCTGGTTTATGTGTCGATGCTCAACCCCTGAGCCATACCAGCTGGGTGAAAAATATCACATTTTTAAAAATCCAATTAAATCTAAGCCCTTATTCTTACAGCTGACTAGAAATTCAATCACAGTACTTAATGGAGTCCTTTCCCTTTCCCTAGTCCAAGGAACCAGACATTTTTTTTAAAAAAATATGTTTTTATTGATTTCAGAGAGGAAGGGAGAGGGGGGGAGAGAGAAAGAGAGAAGCACAGGGAGGGAGGGAGAGAGGGAGGGAGAAAGAGAGAGAAGGAGGGAGGGAAGGAGGGAGGGAGGAAGGAGAGGGGGGGAACATCAGTGATGAGAGAGAATTATTGACCTACTGTCTCCTGCATGCCCCCCCCACTGTGGACCGAATCTGAAACCCCCATGTGCCCTTGGCCGCAATCAAACCTGGGACCACCCAGTTCACAGGCCGATGCTCTATCCACTGAGCCAAACCAGCCAGGGCAGAAGCAGAAAGTTTACACAGTGTTCAGAAAATGGCAGATGGCCCTAGCCGGTTTGGCTCAGTGGATAGAGCATCAGCCTATCCACTGGGTTCCATTCCTGTCAAGGACATGTATCTTGGTTGCGGGCACATCCCCAGTAGGGGGTATGCAAGAGGCAGCTGATCGATGTTTCTATATCTATCCCTCTCTGTAAACAATCAATAAAACATATTTTTAAAAAAGAAAAGAAAATGGCAGATGGCTTCTAAGATGTACTAAGTCATGGCTGCCACTGATATCCTCATCTTCCAAGCCTACATGGTTCTTGAAGTATAGGCAGCTCTCCAGCTATTTTTATCAACTGAGCTAGTGAGGTATTTGCTTAGGAGGGAGCCGTGAGGCCCCGTATGACTTCTCTGAGGCTCCTCTCCGAGTGCTTGGATCCAGGTCACCAGGTTTGTGCCTCTGACTCTTTGGTGACCTGCCAATATCTACTCCCTTCCCAGCCAGAGGGGATCTCTCTCTTTCTCTTCCCATTCCTCTCTGTCAGGCACTTTCCTATTTTCCCTTCCACTCAGGATGCCGAGCACAATCTCCTGCAAGACATGAGTCTATGAACAGAAAAGAATGTTGTTTTTCCAACAGCATCTCTTTTGGGCCCTGCCAATACCCCAGGGCAAGGCCAGAGAGGAGCCCAGAACACCTGCTTGAAAAGAGTGGTGAGGGCGGGGTAGTGAGTTATAAAAGGAAAATGCAAATGAATAACCACAAAAGTCCTCCTGCCACACCCTCAAGTCTTCTTCCCCCCCTTTTTTTTTCCCTTATAAAATAGATTTCAAAATCTTTAGCTGGATCTATGCAGCCTCCTCTGGACTCTGTTTTTCTAGTCTCTTTCTTTCTCTACATCTCTCAAGCCCCGCAGGACTACCGGTAATCCCATCATGCTGCTCTAAATCATTTTCAAGTTTAAGTGACTGTGTTTGAGTTTCTCTGGGCCCATAGCTCCCTATGAAACACCTCTTCTTTCACCTGTAAAAATTCAGCTCAAGGACTCTCCTCTCCAGAGACTTGTCCTGACTTCCCCACACAGGAATGACCACTCTCTTCTATAATGCCCTCTAAGGTTTCATTACATTTTTTCATATAGATGACTGTTTTGCTCTACTACCATAACAATCTTGAAAAGAACAATAATTTCTTTTCATTTCTCCATCCCAGTATCTGGTCTGTGTTTGGCTTTTGGATAATGCCCCCATAAATAACACAAATAGAAAACCAAAAAAAAAAAAAAATGAATACAATGTAGTCATAGTCCTTGACCTCTGAGGTGCGGTGTGTCTAAGTGTGTGCTGTGTCTCCACCTTCAGTGGGGGGTTATTTTGTATGTAGGGGGCATATCCTTTTAACAATATCTATGCCAACGCAGCATATTTTTTCCCAGTACATTGTGACTTAAAATACTTTACATTTGTGACCTGGATTCCTAGCCATTGATTCCTGAGGCTACTATTGGAGATTTCATCAAGTGTCTAGGCCAGAAGTCCCAAACCTGCCATTTTTAGTTGCTCAGCAAGCTAGTTTTTTACTTTTTCTTAAACTGGGTTTGAATGTTCTTGACATAGTTATGTCTACTGCTCAGCTCTTACTTAAATCTGTGTTCCCTAACCTAGGCCAGCTCTTCGTACAAGCCAGTCAGTCTCTAAATCCTTCCCACATTCTAGCCACAAATTAGTTTAGTGGGTGGCTGACTGGTTTACTGTGGTGGGTGCTATTGTCACTACAGTAAAAGTGTTTTAAGATGGAAAATGGTGCAGGGAGTAGAGTGAGATATGAAGGGACAAGACTCGAGAGAAGAAATAAGGAAGCAAAGGAATCTGTCAGTTCTGCTTCCACTTCGTAGCCAACTTGCTTTCATTCTAGCACAGGTGTGCCTCATGTTGCTATGCTACCTGTCCAAATGTGAATTTGCCCAGTCTTGTGGGAGTCATCTCAGCTTCCATCCCACTTGGGTGGCTTTTAGCCACCTACATACAGTGTTTTTAAGAAATGCAATTCTGTTTAACAAGTGATTATTTTGAGTGTATGTCGTGTTGGGCTACATCCTAGAGCTTCGGGGATGATATGGATAGTGTCCATACTCTTGGGGAACACACAGTATAGAGGAGAAGACATACATGTGGACAGATCACTACTGATAAGTTAAAACTATGCAGGGGGTGATGTGCAGATTTAGAAGAGAGGCTCTTAGCCCAATCTGGAGATTCAGGGTAGACTTTCCAGAGGAGGCATTTTTTTTTGCCAAGAAGGGAAAGGCAGCCAGGATCCATAGGGATGGGGGGAGGGGGGTGGGCGGGGGTGGCAGCAAAGGAGACTGCCTAGGAGAAAAAGCAAAAAAGTAGATTACATATAAAGGTATAACATACCAAGAATTTAAACTTTAATCTAATGTCAATGGGATCCCTAGAAGCTTTCTGAAGTAGGGATATGAAGTTAATTAAATTTGAATTTAAGAAGTTCATCTGTTTCTCTAGATAGATACCCTACTTACACTGTACTAAGGTATTTTAATAAATGCACGATGAAGTGTCTGTGAGCACCTTCCTGTCATGCTGTGCAAATGGACCTGCACGTGGGCTTTTAGGAAATTCTAGATGTTCCTTTTCTTCCGTTATTTTATTTGCTTGCTGTCTCCAGACACTGAGATAGAGCCACTTGGCCAAAAAAACAGTCAAAGCTTCCAGAAGGAAAATAAGACCTAAGGCCCTCAAGTTTCAAGCTGGCAAGTCAATTAGTACTATGGGATTGACCAGACCCTACCTGAAATTTGCCCTACCTAGTCCTCTTTATACATTAGTTCTCATGCCAATTCAGTTTCACATTTATAAAAAGACTTAAGGTCTTGTAATTGGGCGTTTTTGTCACTATCGTAAAAGTACCTTTATAGAATTTTTATCGAAAGCCAATTCTTACCAATCGATGCTGCGTCTGTTTTTCATGCAGGTGTACAGGAATGGTTAACAAAGAGAGATTACAGGCTTATTTATGAAAATGTCCCATTTTAGCATCTCTACAGGCTGTGGTTTTTACCTCCATTGCTCATATTCCCAAGTTTGCTAGCATCCTGGCTTTCACAAAACCAAGAATTTAAGCAGCTAAATATGGCTTAAGAGAGAATTTCCCACTGGGCTCCTTTCTGCAACTCTGAAATAAATCAGTGTGAGTATGTGTGTTTGTAGGCCAGCATCTTTCTCTGTGATTGGATACTGGGAGAGGGGACCTCGTTTTATCTCTGTCTCCGAACGCCCCAGGGGGGCAAAGCATGTGATTGGTCGCTTGCATAGTTACTGCCTGAGGCTCTTTGCAAACATTTTTAATATTCTCTATTAAAATTGAGTAGACTATAATTGTGAGCTTAGCAACGTTTGTCCTCTTAAGTTTCCCTACCCTTCTCTTTCGCCATCATCTGTTGTTCCCGGGTTGCCCTAAACTACTCCTATTTCTGTCCTACGCAACTCTGACACCCCTCCTTTTTCTCTCCCAGTTCCAAAGGAGGAGTCAGTTGGTTGGAAAATTTATTCCCACCAACCTATTAATGGCTAGAGGTGTTTTATATTATTCCTTCTAGAGATATTTGCATTTTTACCGGGATTGGATGGCCCTTTTTCAAATAAATAATTTGCAAAGATGGTGGCAAACTGATTTATATTCTGAAGCAATCTATTTTCATTCCTTCCTTTGGCAATAGCTACAGTATTAAGTTACAGCTGGGACAAAGGCACTTTGCTGAGGCTGAAGGGTACACAGATGGAACAGACACTATGGATTTCACAGCACTAGTCCAGGTGATTCTGCGAGGGTGTTTATTCAAGTTTGGGACCATGAAACAAAGGAGGGGCTTAGGATAGAAGCAGCAACAGCAGGGAGCCTAGGCAGTGCCTGCTGGTAGCTCACTGGGAAGTCAGAAAGAAAAAGGACCTTGAAGGCAGGTTCAAGGGGTACACCCAGGTTGAGCTGCCACTGCCCACCACTCCCCTGGTTGCAAGCCTCATGGGGACCCTTAGGGTTTAGGAAGAACTAAACAGTTCATGCTGGGGAAAGGGCATGGGAGTGCTCTAGAGCAAGCCCATATGAGGTCTTTATCCTGAGGACTTTTTATCCTTTTTTTTCCTCCTGTGGGTGAGAATCTTAGGAGAGGGTCTCAGCAGATTATTTATCAGTGTCCCAGGTGCCTTTCTAATATGCTGATGCACCGAAATGAGCACAGAGGGGGGTTTGAGATTCTTCTTTGATCTGCTTTACTGTTTTACTCTTATCTTGAACCTGTTTGGCTCTAATCAATTTTTTTGTTATTTGTTCCCCTGACTTCATCAGTCCTTGGGTGCAGCTAACACAAATGACATTAATTGGGTCTTTTTCTCTACTTCCCGGAGCAGAGTGATTTAAGCTCTGTATTCTCTGGTGAGGGAAGGGAGGTATAAACCATTTCTTATGAGTGTCCATGGCTAGGGGAGATAAGGTCTTGCCATTCACCAGCTGGCTGTATGTTGTCCCAATTGTTTGGCCTTGTTTAATTGTCTTGCCTCATTCTCCCCATTCTATTTGCCCAGGAATTTTCTTAGCTTCTTACAGTCTTGCTTCAAGAGGACATATCCTATTTAATAAAAGAGTAATATGCAAATTGACCATATCTACACTACACTTATAGGTCACACCCACCAGCCATGCCCACCGGCCAATCAGAGCAAGTATGAAAATTAACCCAACCAAGATGGCTAGGGCCACAGAGAGAGGAGAAGGGATTCTCTGTGATTGGATACTGGAAGAGGGGACCTCGTTTTATCTCTGTCTCCAAACGCCCCAGTGGGGCAACTTCCTGGTTTTGGAGGAAGCCAAGCTTTCCAAAAACTCTGGCAGGCCCAAGCCTCCGCTTAAGGCAACAAGGTTTCAATGGCTGCCACCAGGGAGTGAGCAGAAGGCTTAGCTCCATTCCAGGCTACAAAGTTTTAAATGTAGAAGATAAGTAAATCCCAGATACCAGGCCTCTGCTTGGGTCACCAGGGGCATGGCTGGCCTGCAAACCATCACAGGCCCCTTGCCCAGGGCCCCCCACACTCCAAGGGAACACCCACCCTGATCCAGGACACCCTTCAGGGCAAACCAGCTGGCCCCCACCCATGCACCAGGCCTCTATTTTATCTAATAAAAGAGTAATATGCATATTGACCATCACTCCAACACACAAGCTGACCGCCCCCATGTGGACACAAGATGGCCACCACAAGATGGTCAGCAGAGGAGGGCAGTTGGCAGGGACTAGGCCTGCAAGAGCAGGTAACGATGACCAGGCCTGCAGGGGAGGGCAGTTAGGGATGGCCAGGCCTACAGGGAAGGGCAGTTAGGGGCAAACAGGCTTGCAGGGGAGCAGTTAGGCATCAATCAGACTGACTGGGAGTAGTTAGGGAGTGATCAGGCTGGCAGACAGAAGCGGATAGGGGCAATCAGGAAGGCAGGCAGGTGAGCAGTTGGGAGCCAGCAGTCCTGGATTGTGAGAGGGATGTCCAACAGCCTAAAGGTGTCCCATATTGGAGAGGGAGGAGGCTGGGGTGAAGGACACCCTCCCCTCTCCCCCACTGCACAAGTTCTGTGCATTGGGCCTCTAGTTAATATTAAAAAGCAATCAATTTGGCTTGCATTTTTTTAAACTAGACTGATGGGTAAATAGCACTGTTTATCTCATTTAGTTGTAGCGCCTTATTTTCTACATGTAGAGCAGAACCCAAATTACAGAGCTCAATGATGTTATAACCCAAGCCCTCCACATTCTACGTAGCTTTCCATTGATTGGCTCGTAAAACTGAGGATTCTGTTCTTTAAGCCCCTGGGGAAAAGAAATGCCCAGCGCTGTTTTGATGGAGTTATAATGCTCCATTGTGTGGATCAGGCAGTGCACAGAGATGGCCTGTGCCTGCAGACAACTCTAAGGGGATGCCGACCTCTAATTTACACAAAGGTTGGCCAGGGGTTGGCAAGCACCTGGAGTCTTACAATTGATAAGGAAATCATTCTTCTCACTCTCTGTCTTCATTATTTGTTCAGTTTTTAGCCTCTTTTCTTATGTTTCCCCTTCTCCCTTTTTCTTTCTCCTACCCACAATTCTTTCTTCCTGTTATGGGATGAGTTGTATCTCCCATACCCCTCATCACAAATATATATATTGGAGTCTTAACCCTCCATATCTCATAATGTGACTTTATTTGGAGATAGGGTCTTTGAGAGGTAATTACATTAAAATTACTAGTAGGTCATTAGGATGGGTCCTAATCCAATAAGCCTGGTGTCCTTAGAAAAGCAGAAATTTGAACACAGGAAAGATGATGTGAAGACAAAAAGGATAGCATCTACAAGCCAAGGAATACCCGAGGCTACCAGAACCAGGAGAGAAGCATGGAGCCGACCTTTCCCTTGTGACCCTCAAAAGGACCCAATCTTGTGGACAAGTTGAGGGCAGACTTTGAGCAACCGGAACCATGAGACAGTAAGTTCCTGTTGTTTAAGCCACCAAGTTCAAGTTCATGGTACCTTGTTTTGGCAGCTCTAGGCAACTCTTATACCTCACTCTACCTCCTCCCCGAGCCCCCTCCCCCCCCATCGCCCCCTGCCACCTCCCAAGCTCTCAATTTCTCTCACTTCATGAGTTTTTTAAAACTTCTTTTCTTTGACCATTTTTGTCCCAAAAAACTATCTTTATTTCACTTCTCTGCTTTGGTTGCATTGGCTGGCCAAACAGGTAGTCAGTGTGTTCTACTGAAATAAGCCAGACCCTAAAGAGTCTCCAAAGAAGAGAAAAGTCTGTTTAGAGGGCCCTTGTGTTACTGTGTGCTTGTTTGTTTTTTAATCTGACACTTTAGGCATTACCAGAGCCTGCATGGCTGCTCTATTTCTACTACTTTGTCTCCATGTCATTTCTAGTGTACCACCAAAGTTACACCTGGCCAAGTGCCTTCTAAATAACGAACTGGGTGCATACGGAACATAGCTTTCGTCAAACAGAATTGAATTCTGTACGCTACACATAATGATCAAATATTGGCCATTGGCCATGATAATCCATCATCTTCATGTTATTTAACTTTCTGCCCACTTAATAATTAAATAGACTTTTCCACAATAACGGGAATTGATTTTTGTCTTGGCAGTCATAATTGTGATGTGATTGCTTTGATGTAGAAAACTGTTAAGAACATAGATGAAAGAAATTCAAAGCATCATATCAGGCAACCTAGGAAGCAGACTTTCCAAGAAGTATGATGTACTGACTTATCCATCTTAGATCTTAAAAGCTGAATTCCTAGCAGGGATTAA
>PVJN01030056.1:0-25922 GCA_004026805.1 Lasiurus borealis | reverse complement strand
ATGAGGGCATGTGCTGGGGGGTGGGGAGGGCAATAGGGGAAAAATAAGTAAAGAAGAAAGAAAGAAAGGAAGGAAGGAAGGAAGGAAGGAAGGAAGGAAGGAAGGAAGGAAGGAAGGAAGGGAGGGAGGGAGGGAGGGAGGGAGGAAGGAAGGAAGGAAAGTAATATTAATTGGAAGATAATAGTTTCAATTTGCTTTGCAATGTTAAACCTTTTCCCTAACATTCCACAAAAATCTTGAATAAAATTCCCATTTTTTTGAAACAACAATAAATGAATGAATGAATGAATGAATGAATGAATGAATAACAGAAGTTTCTCACACAGAGTGATACAAGAAAAAAAAATTATGCCGAGACTGGTTTGGCTCAGTGGATAGAGCATCAGCTTGCGGACTGAAAGGTCCCAAGTTCGATTCCAGTCAGGGGCATGTACCTTGCTTGCGGGCACATCTCCACTGTGGGGCATGTAAGAGGCTGCTGATCGATGTCTCTCTCTCATTGATGTTTCTGACTTTCTATCCCTCTCCCTTCCTCTCTGTAAAATATCAATAAAATATATTTTAAGAAAGAAAAAAAATTAGAGGACAATTTGATGATCCAGAACTTGCATTAAAAATACCAGGCTTATATTCCAGTGCCCTTGCAAAATAATTATGCTCCACTCTTGGAAATCTTAGTATTTACTAGATAATAAAAATGTTATTGCTTGCAGAACATTTGGGACCTTGTCTACAACACAGTCCCCATGAATTTCAAAAGAAAAAGGAGAAAAAGGAGACTTGGCATCAAATACATAGATGATCGTGTTACATTAATAGCCACAACTAGTATTTGAGCACTTGACTATGATGCTTACCCACACAACCTCATGACATGAATTGAAAGTGATGACACAGGAACATGCCACTGTGATTCCTGAAATGAATGTAGTTGGTGATTTTTAAAACATAACAAATTCCTTTAGTTTTAGGAGCAGATTGTAATAATGAAACAGGTGAAATCATGGTAATACTTAAATAACCAGGTACGTGAATAACAACCATAGGCATTTGAGCATTTTGACTCAGATGCACATTCAGACAAGCCAATGACATCTATCATTTGGGAATTTTAGACTCAGTGCAGGAAAAGGCAGGAGTGATTGAAGAGTAGAGAGCAATGAAATTACCATAAAGCACAGAATGATATACATGATGTATAAAACATTATTTCCACAGCAAGCAGTAGGCAATAAAGTTCCTTCTCAGGAAATATGGAATATGAGCAGCCAAGCATGCTGCATACTTAGACATCCACGGTGCATGAGCAAAAACCTATAATGGAAAAACACATGGATGTGATACAAAAGCCAACAACATGCCATGGAACATGGTCAAATGAACTGGGAATTTGAATAAAGCATAAAATATATGAATACATTTCCTTTAGGCCTCCAGCATATGACAATAATGCTAGAGAAGACACCATGGCAGAAACTCAGTCATAATGCATGAACAACTACCATTGGTGCTTAAGCATTTTACTGTGATGTTCACCCAGACATCCCAAGAAAATGAGCTGATAACCGCAAAATAGAGGCAGATGAACAAAGATATTAGGGAAGATAGATATGTTAAAAGAGCACAAAATGATAGTGCAGGATCTAATAGAATAGTACAGATGGCAATGATTCGAAGGGAGACCCCATGACATATGTTCATATCATGGTTCTTTAAACACAATCACAAGTAACTAAGGATTTTACCATAATGCACACTTAGAGAACCCCAGAATTTAAGCTGACAATCATGATATATAATCTAATTATATAGTATCATCATCACCATCATTGTCATCACCACATATATCTCAGCACATCAAGCAGTATTTGAAATATTTATGTATAACAACTCATAATCTTTATAACTTATGTGTTGTTATTTTTGCTGTTAGAAGAAGAAGAAGAAGAAGAAGAAGAAGAAGAAGAAGAAGAAGAAGAAGCAGCAGCAGCAGCAGCATGGAGATGTGAATTGATATGGACAAGATCTCAGACGTAAATTCAAAATAAAAATCCATTCATTTTGGCTCCACTAACAGTTCTCTTAAACACACTGATAAATGACAATATACTGTGATTTTTCTGACAGATATGATACAAGAATTTAAAACAGAGCAATAAATTGCTTGGTTCCAGAAGCAGATGGTGGTGTTGCAAAAGTAGACACCATAGCACATGCTCAAACATCCATGGTGCATAAGCAGCCACCTAGGAGTCTGAGCATTTGACCACGAAGATCCTGCAACATGAGCCAATACCCAGGTTATAAGAATAGACAGTGATAACAAAGGAGAGAAAACTCATTGTAAGAGCAATCCCATGGTATACAAACTAATATACATGGAACAAAATATTAATCCCCAGTATAAGAGTAGACAATGCTCATGTATTTTCAAACAAACATAGCATTTAAGTAGAAATCCATAATATAACTTAGAACACAGTATATAAACAGAAATTAATTATGTATGTTTATACTATCATGGAGAAAAAGTCAATTCACACACGAAAGAGGGAACTGATACAGGAGACCAGGAAAAACACAGAATAGAAAACTGCTCAGATGACTTTTAAAAATTATCAGAATATATGGCATTGGTCCAATAGCACATTACCCTCACACAGCTATAGGACATAAATTGTCAATTATGATAAAGGTGCAGATGGACATGGTATAAAAATAACAATTGTATATATATATATATATATATATATATATATATATATATATATAGAGAGAGAGAGAGAGAGAGAGAGAGAGAGAGAGAGAGAGAGAGAGAGAGAGAGATGGGCAAAGTAGATTTACACTTGTGAGTATATGAAACGGAGTTTATTAATAAACATACACACAAATACAGACAACAGTGTGGTGATAGACAGTTGGCAGTTGGAGAGGGGTGTGGGGGTTGGTAGAGTTGGGCAAACGGGGGAAATAGGGAAAGAAAGATACTTTGATTGGGGCAATAGGTGCATAATGTAGTGTGCAGATGATGTTTTATTGAGTTGTGCACTTGAAACTTGTATGATTTTATAAACCAATGTCACTTCACTAAATTCTATTTAAAAATTAAAAATATACAGTGGAATTTTGACATGGTACAGGAGCAAAGAGCAATGTTGAAGCAGCAGGCAGATGTGATTTATGTATGAGTTACTAAAATGTTACCCAATGATAATTATGACATAGAGTGTGGACAATCACAGATGAAGCTTAAACATCAGCGGTGTATGAACAATCAAACAGTGGTGCTTATTCAGATGGACATAATACCTAATTTAAAAAACCATAATACAAATGCAAATGTTGAAACAGTTGAATGTTAGATGATAATGACGGAAATTTAATTGTCTTATCAACATATTTTCTCTCTTCAGTGGGTACATCACATCTTACCGCAAGATGCAATTTAAATCTGCATTGCAACAGACTAAAAATTCGGGTACTTTAAAAATTCTACTCAATGTTTCATTTATGTTTAAAATTTTTAGATTTTAAAAGTAAATAATAATCCCTAATCTGTTCAGCTCAGTGGATAGAGTGCCAGCCTGCGGACTGAAGAGTCCTGAGTTCAGTTTTGGTCAAGGGCATATGCCTGAGTTGCAGGCTCAATCTCCAGCGTGAGGCATGCATGAGGCAGCTGATCAATGATTCTCTCTCATCATCATTGATATTGATTGATTGATTGATTGATTTTTTACAGAGAGGAAGGGAGAGGGACAGAGAGTTAGAAACATCGATGAGAGAGAGACATTGATCAGCTGTCTCCTGCACGCCCCACACTGGGGATGTGCCCGCAACCAAGGTACAAGCCCTTAACCGAAATCGAATCTAGGACCTTTCAGTCTGCAGACCGAAGCTCTATCCACTGAGCCAAACTAGTCTCGGCACATCATTGATATTTCTATCTCTCTCTCTCTCCCTCTCTGAAATCAATATTTTTAAAAAGTTAATAATTAATATTATTCAAAAGGATTGTAAAAAGAAAATACCTTCAAGTGTAGATGCTATTATGCATTGAATTATGCACAGTCCCCCCTCCACACACAAAAAGAGTGGTTTAACTTCTAACTCCTAAGATCTGTAAATGTGACCTTTTTGGGTAATAGAGTCTTTGTAGGCATAATCAACACGAGGTCATACTGGATTAGGATGGGCTTTAAATCCAATGACTGAAATCCTTATAAGAAGGGGGAAATTTAGACGCAGTCAGACAGGGAGAGAATTCCATGTGATGATAGAGGCAGAGAAAGGAATGACGATGCCACAAGTCAAGGAATACCCATAACTACCCAAAACAGAAAGACACCAGAATAGATCCTCTTCTAGAATCTTCGGGTGAAATATTGCCCTATCACACCTTTATTTTGAGCCTGTAGCCTCCAGAACTGTGATAAAATATATTTATGTTGTTTTAAGCTACCAAGTTTGTTGCACTTTGGTACAGAAGCCATAGAAAACAAATACAAATGGCATTGCTACAAAAGGAGATATCAAGGCACATGCTTACATGACTATCACATATAAATATCTTCCTGTAGTTTTATCACCTAAAGAAGATGCACAGTTAGAAAATCCCAAAATATTATCAGTCATCCAGGATATATGAGTAGATATCCACAGTACAATGTGCTGACAGTCATCTGTTAGAAAAAGAGAATAATTTAAAGTATCTATCTTGTGTTTGTAGTCTACACTATTTATGAAGACTACATTAATATGTGTTTAAATAATGGAGCATGTCAAGAAAATAATGATTCATGAGCTAGTAATCATATTACAGTGGCTTAAAGCTCCAGTACAAGTACACAATGTCATCGTGAATGTTAAGGTAAACTGCAAACAACATAAGTTGTATATAACATAGAAGTTATAGGCCCTGGCTCTACAAAAAGAATCATGATATCAAGAAAAAATGACCATGGTTAAGTGCTGAAATACCTATGATACACGGAAAGACCTGACTGACATATCCTTTGAAGTCATGATAATGATATCATGAACATGGTTAAGGTTAAGGTTCAGGTGCAGAAGCTCTTGCTATATAGAAGCAGATACTTATGATTCAGAAACAGAAGGCCATGGTCATAAGACATGCTTTGATTTCTTAACGTACAGAGACTCAAATGGCAAAGCCACAGTGTAGGGGAAGAAAAGAGAAATCATTGAATGATGTTGTGACACAGCAGACTTGCATATTACATTATTCTGGTTACTGGGTGCAGATTGGGCTCAAAGTGGGTAAAAGAGAGTAAAGATAGAAAGCAAAATTGATGCTGGTAAGTAGATAAAGAAGTTGGAGTCAGATCCAAAGGCAAAGAAGCAATAAACAGACTATCGTGCTACAGAGGGAAGGCAGGGAAGGTTGGGGGTGGAGGGGCTGTAGGAGATCAACCAAAGAACTTGTATGCACGTATGTAGGCATAGCCAGTGGATACAGGCATTGGAGGAGGCAGGGGGGAGAGACGGGTGAGGGCATGTACTGGGGGGTGGGGAGGCCTGGGAAGGGCAATAGGGGAAAAATAAAAATAAAATAAATAAATAAAAAACCAATTCAGGAATATCTAGAAGGAAGAGAGCAACACATTATAGGAATAGCTTTGAAGCTCTTCTGAGAACACCTACATCTATAATCTAATGAACACTGGTGACTTATTTGACAAGTGCATCATTAGATAACCTAACACCATCTTCTGCAGCAGAAATCAAGATATTTATGCTGGAAAGCTAAAATGCATAACATACACCAGGAATCTCAAGTAAGAATCTTAGCAGAGATGTTGGATAAGGAAAATCTCTCCCCTTGAGCAGAGATATACAGGGGGTTGGCAAAAGTAGGTTTACATTTATAACATAAATAAATAATGCAATAATCAATAAATAATAATAAACTCTCTTTCATATACTCACAAATGTAAACCTACTTTGCCCATCCCTCTCTCTATATAAATATACAAATACACACACAACATATATATCTTATCTAATAAAAGATAATATGCAAATTAACCATTACTCTGACCACCAGTCATGCCCAACAGCCACACCCAACAGCCAATCAGGAGCAAGTATGCAAATTAACCCAAACTAAGATGGCTGCAGCCACGAAGCAAGCAGGAGGGAGGCTTGGGTTTCCCTGGTGATGGAGGAAGCCAAGCTTTCCACACACCCTGATGGGCACAGGACTCCACTCAAGGATACAAAGTTTCATTTATAGAAGATAAGTAAATCCCCCGAAAATGGCAGCAGCCACAGAACTGGAGAGAGCAAGAGGCTAGGGTTGACTCCATCGATGGAGGAAGCCAAGCTTCTGCAGCCCTAGCCTGTTTTGACCTCTGCTTAAGGCTACAAAGTTTCAATTATAGAAGATAAATAAATCCCAATAGAAATGGCTGCCACCATGGAGCAGGCAGGAGGCTTGGCTCTGCTCCAGGCTATAAAGTTTTAATTATACAAGATAAATAAATCCTAGGTACAGAGACTCCACTGGGGTTGCCAGGGGGCATGGCTGGCCTGCACACCACCACAGGCCCCTTGCTCAGGCTGTCCCATGCCCCAAGGAAACCCCCACCCTGATCCGGGACACCCTTCAGGGCAAACCAGCTGGCCCCCACTCATGCACCAGGTCTCTATCCTATTTAATAAAAGAGTAATATGCAGATTGATCTACTTTGTTCTTCTTTCTCAAGATTGCTGCAGCTACTTGAGATCTTTTTTGATTCTACCTAAATTTTTGGAGTATTTGTCCTAGATCTGTGAAATATTCCAAAATAAAATGTGAACCCTAGTACACTACTAGTATCCTATATAATAAAAGCCTAGCTCTGACCAGTTTGACTCAGTGGATAGAGACTTGGCCTGCAGACTGAAGGGACTGGGGTTCAATTCTGGTCAAGGGCATGTACCTTGATTGTGGGCGCATATCCAATGGGGGGCGGGGGTGTGCAAGAGGCAGCTGATTGATGTTTCTAACTCTGTATCCTTCTCCCTTCCTCTCTGTAAAAAAATCAAATATATTTTATTGATTTTTGCAGAGAGGAAGGGAGAAGGATAGAGTGTTAGAAACATTGATGGGAAACATCAATCAGCCACCTCCTGCACACTCCCTACGGGGGATGTGCCCACAACCAAGGTACATGCCCTTGACTGGAATTGAGCCTGGGATCCTTCAGTCTGTAGGTCGATGCTCTATCCACTGAGCCAAACCAGTTAGGGTAATAAAATATATATTTTTAAAAAGTCTAATACGCTAAGTGTCTGGTTGGCCATTCAACCAATCAAAGCATAATATGCTAATGATATGCTAAGGCCGCTCAACTGCTCACTATGACGTGCACCTACCAGCAGGAAGCAGAAAGTCAGCTAAACCAGGTGCTATGACACGCATTGACCACCAGAGGGCAGATGCTCCAACTAGTAGGTTAGCTTAGTGCTAGGGTCTAGCCAATCAGGACTGTGTGAAATAGGCTAGACACATTCTGGAGCCCTCCTGCAGTCCCTCCCCAGCTAGCCAACTTCCCACATCCTTCCCTGGCCCCAATCATGTACCATCATGTCCCTCAGCCTGTCTGTACCCTTTTGCAATCCTGGATCCTTTGGGGGATGTTGGAGAGTTGGTTTCAGCTCCATCTCACAGGCCAGGCCGAGGGACCGCACTGGTGCATAAATTCATGCCCCAGGCCTCTAGTATAAAAACAAAAACTTGCACAGCAAAAGAAACCTATAACAAAATAAAAAGGGAGTCCACTGGATGGGAGAACATATGTGACAATGATACATCTGATAAAGAGTTAATATTCAAAATATATAATGTACTCATACAACTTAACAAAATGAAGATAACCCAATTAAAAACTGGGATAAAGACCTAAATGGACACTTCTACAGAGTAGAGATACAGATGGCCAAGGGACATATGAAGAAATGCTCAAAGTCAATGAAAATCAGCATGATGCAGATAAAAACTATGAGGTTTTACTTCACACCTGTCAGAATGGCTATCATCAATAGATCAACAATGACAAGTCCTGGCAAGGATGTAGAGTAAAGGGAACCCTAGTGCACTGCTGGTGGGAATGCAGACTGGTGCAGCCACTGTGGATCAGTATGGAGTTTCCTCAAAAAATTAAATATGGACTAAACCAACATGGTTCAGTGGTTGAGCATCAACCTATGAACCAGGAAGTCATGGTTCAATTTCCAGTCAGGGTACATGCCTGGGAGCAACTTGATCCCTAGTGTGGGGCTGTTTAGGAGACAGCCAGTCAATGATTCTCTCCCATCATTGATATTTCTCTCTTTCCCTCTCCCTTACTCTCTGAAATAAAAATATATTTGAAATATCAAATATAGAACCAACATTTGACCCAGTGATTCCACTTCTAGGAATAAATCCTAAGATATCCAAAACACCAATTATAAAATATATATATGCACCCCTATGTTCATAGCAGCACAATTTACAATAGCTAAGATCTGAAAACTGCCCAAGTGCTCAGCAGTAAAAAGAGTGGAAAAAGAGGGGAATACTATGCAGCAGTGAAAAAGAAGGGTCTCTTACCCTTTGAGACAGCATGAAGGGACCTGGAAAGTATTATGCTAAGCCAAATAAGCCATTTAGAGAAAGACAAGTACCATATGATCTCACTCATATGTATAATCTAATGAACAAAATAAACTGATGAACAAAATAGATACAGAGATATAGAAGCATGGGATAGATTGTCCAATCTCAGGGAATGCAGGGATGGATGGGAAGAGATCAACCAAATAACTTACATGTATATAGTATGCATAACCCATGTACACAAACAATAGTGTGGTAAATGCCTAGGGCAGGAGGTGGGGAGGCAGGCTAGAATGGTGTCAATGGAGAAAAAAAGGGGTCATATGTAACATTTTCAAGAATAAATTTTTTTTATATTTTATTTTTTTACAGAGAGGAAGGGAGAGAGATAGAAAGTCAGAAACATCGATGAGAGAGAGACATCGATCAGTCGCCTCCTGCACACCCCACAATGGAGATGTGCCCCCAAGCAAGGTACATGCCCCCAACCGGAATCGAACCTGGGACCTTTCAGTCTGCAAGCCAACGCTCTATCCACTGAGCCAAACCAGTCTCGGCAAGAATAAATATTTTTTAAAAATATATAGACATTGACGGTGAGTTCTCTCTATATGGTGGAGCAGGTAGATCCTGACCTCACACCCTTTCACAAACACATTAAAATTACAACTAAATATAGAACAACCATTGCTCAAAACAAACTAAAAAAATATTTGCGCAAAATTCTTATAATTAAGATATGAAAAAAAGCCACTGTGAGATAGATAGGAAAGTCAGCTATACAGTCTGGTCAGGTCTGACACTTACAGTGTGGCGATTCAAGAAAGGGAGGCATATCTCAGCCATGAAGTTCCTCCCTGAGGAGCGATGTGTTTGAGCCCCACATTGAGTTCCCCACCTCAGGGGATGTGTTCTGGGAAGAGTAGTCCCCCCAAAATTTTACTTTGAACACCAGCAAGAGATTGTGTCTGAGAGAGATGAAGGGCAATGGGAGAGCAAGACGGTGTTCTTAAAGGCTTTTGCACAAACTCGTTTACTTCAAGCTCTAGCTACATGCAACAGTTCAAGAATTGCCTGGGTTATATAGGGGAGAATTAAATCGATTAACTTTAGGTCAAGTGCCAGAAGGGCAGAGATCAGTGGGAACTCTCTTTGGTGAGAAAAGCACTGGCCAGCACCATTGTTTCTTAATTTAATTTGTTGTGCTTTCCTTCACCTGGCTAACCTGGTGCAGGCGGGTGCCAAACCTCCATTAACCTGGCTAACACTGTTTGCCTTGCACTGATGTTCCCCTGAAATCCCACCACACCCAGCTTGCTCACCCTAGCTAACGCCTTTCCGAAGCAGCTTCAGGCCCACCACGCACGGCAGCCAGGCTCAGCTTACATAGCAGCCTTTCCCAAACAGCACCAAGCCTGACAAAATTGGCAGCCAGCCACAACTCACATCACAGCATTTCCTAAAAGGTCCCAAGCCTGACAAAAGTGGAGACAGACATCATAGTCTTTCCCAGGTTCCTCCAAGCCTGGCACAAGTGGCAGTGGACCTCAGATCACACGTTAACTCCTACCAAGTGTTTCCAAGTTCAGCGTAAGTGATAGCCAGCTTCAACACATATCATAGACTTTCCCAAGCAGCCCCAAGCCCAACAAATGCAGCAACCAGCCTCTACTCCTACAATGTGTCCCCAAGTCCAACACAAATGTTTAAATTAAAATTAATTTAAAAAAAAAGAAAAAGAGGGAAGGCCCAAATAGCTAAAATCAAGATCCAGGCATATGCTCCTTACAATAGATGCAATTCAGATCAAAAGACACATGCAGATTGAAAGTGAGGTGAAGGGAAAATATATTTTATACAAATGGAAATGAAAATAAAGTTGGGGTAGCAATACATCTTTCAGACAAAATAGACATCATAACAAAGACTGTATTAAAAGACAAAGAAGGGTATTATCCTAACTAATAAAAGAGTAATATGCAAATAAACCATTACCCCACTACACCCACAAGCCACACCCACTAGCCAATTAGGAATGCACATGCAAATTAGCCCAACCAAGATGGCTATGGCCACAGAGTGAGCAGGAGGCTTGGGTTTCCCCCGGCAATAGAGGAAGCCAAGATTTCCACACACCCTGCTGGGCCCAGGCCTCCACTCAAGGCTACAAAGTTTCAATTATAGAAGATAGATAAATCTCAGATCCCAGGGCCTCCACTTGGGTCACCAGTGGAGGACGGCCAGCCTGAAAACCACCACAGGCCCCTTGCCCAGGCCTCCCCACACGTCAAGGGAACCTCTACCCTGATCCAGGACACCCTTCAGGGTAAATCAACCGGCCCCCACCTGTGCACCAGGACTCTTTTCTATCTAATAAAAGAGTGATATGCAGATTGATCATCACTCCAACACACAAGATGGCTGCCCCCATGTGGTCAAAGATCCTGCTCCCATGTGGACACAAAATGTCCACCACAAGATAGTCAGCAGGGGAGGGCAGTTGGAAGGGATCAGGCCTGAAAGGGAGGGCAGTTAGGGGTTATCAAGCCTGCAGGGAAAGGCAATTAGGGGTGATCAGGCCAGCAGAAGAAGGGAGTTGGGGGAACTGGGCCTTCAGGGGAGGGTAGGTGGGGGGGTACCCAGGCCTGCAGGGGAGAGCAGTTAGGGAGGACCAGGCCGGCAGGGGAGGGCAGTGAGGGGTAACCAGGCCTGCAGGGAAGGGTAATTAGATGGAAACAGGCTGGTAGAGGAGCAGTTAGGCATAATCATGCTGGCAGTGGAGTGGTTAGGCTCACAGGATGAGAACCGCTCACAGGTTGAGAACCCACAGGTTGAGAACCATTGCTGTAGAGCCTAAGACCTTCGGAAAACATAGATATTGACATTACGATTCATTACCAGCAGCAAAATTACAGTTATGAAATAGCAATGAAAATAATTTTATGGTTAGGGGTCACCACAATATGAATGACTATATGAAAGTGTTGTGGCATTAGAAAGGTTGAGAACTACTGGGTTAGGGTGTGATCAGGCTGGCAAGCAGAAGCAGTTAGGGGTGATCAGGAAGGCAGGCAGAGGAGCAGTTGGGAGCCAGCAGTCCTGGATTGTGAGATGAATATCCCAGATTGGAGAGGGTGCAGACTGGGCTGAGGGACACACACCCCCATGCATGAATTTTATACACTGGACCTCTAGTATAATGATAATCCACAATCAAAAATTAAAGAGAAGTGACAATTAACATCACAGGAATACAAAGGATTATGACATTATTATGAACAATTATACACCAACAAACTGGATAATCTAGTAGAAAAAAATAAATTGCTAGAAACATATAATCTTCCAAGACTGAATCAGGAAGAAACAGACAGATTACTAGAGACAAATTTGAATCAGTAATTTTAAAAAATGCCCAATAAACAAGAAAATTCCAGGACCAGATGGATTCACACTTGAATTCTTCAAAAAATTCAAGAAAGAATTAACATCAATCTTTCTCAAACTATTCCAAAAAAGAAAATTAAGAGGATGAAAAGCTTCCAAACTCATTCTATGAGGCCAGCATTACCTTGATTCCAAAACCAGACAAATACAGTATAAAAAAAAATTACAGGCTAATATACCTGATGATATATATGTTAAAATCCTCAACAAAATATATTCAAATTAAATTCAGAAATATATTAAAATAGTCATATACCATGATCAAGTGGGATTTATTCCAAGGATGGTTCAATAAATGGAAATCAATCAACATGATAAACCACATAAACCAAATGAATAAAAATCATATGATCACTTCAATAGATGCAGAAAAAGTCTTTGTCAACATCTGCCATTCATTTATGATAAAAACTCTCAACAAAGTGGGTATAAATGGAACATGCCTAAATATAATAAAGGCTGAATATGAGAACCCTACAGTTATCATCATACTCAGTGCTGAATAGCTGAAAGCTTTTTTTTAAGATAAAAAACAAAACAAGGATTCCAACCTCACCACTTTTATTCAACATAGAATTGGATATCCTGGCTACAGCAATCGGACAAGAAAAAGAAAGGTCATCCAAATTGGAAAAAAATTGGAAGAACTGTCACTATTTGTAGATGGCAATTACACACACACACACACACACACACACACACACACACACACACACATATATATATATAGTGCCATCACATTCCTGGATTTTGAACTATACTACAAAGCTACAAAGCTACAGTAATGAAAACTATATGATACTGGCATAAAGTCAGATACATAGATTAATGGAACAAAATAGAGAGCTTAGAAATAAGCGCATTCTTACATGATCAATTAATCTATGACAAAGGAAGCAAGAACATACAAAAGGGTAAAGTAAGTCTCATCAATAAATAATGTTGGAAGAACTGGACAGATACATGTAGTAAATCAAACTGGACCACTTTCTTATACCATATAAAAAATAAACTCAAAATGGATTAAAAACTAAAATGTAAGATCTGAAACCATAAAACTCCTAGAAGGAAATATATATGCTTAAGTGACCATTCAACCATTCAACCAGTAGCTATGATGCACACTAACCATGAGGGGGCAGATGCTCTGACTGGTAGCTTAGCTTGCTGCTGGGGTCTGGGAGATTGAGACTCAGAGAGATAGGCCAGACATGCCCTGGAGCACTCCTGTAGTCCCTCCCCGGCCCTGATGGTACACCAGTGGGTCCCTCAGTCTGGCCTGCACACTCTCACAACCCAGGACTCTGTGAGGGATGTCAGAGCCAGTTTCAGCCTGATCCCCACAGGCCGGGCTGAGCAACCCCACCAGTGCATGAACCCATGCACTAGGCCTCTAGTAGTCAATAAAGTCTTTGTATCTGTCTTAGTAATGTGTTTTGAATATGTCTCTGAGAGCAAAGTAAACAAAAGCCAAAATAAGCAAATGACGAGCACATTGAACAAAAATACTTTGGAACTGCCAAACAAGCAAATAAAAACCTACTTACCTGGAGAAGATATTTGCGAATAATATATCTGATAAGGCATTCATATTCAAGATATATAAAGAACTCATAAAATTCAATTTAAAAATCCAATTAAAAAAATGAGCAGTGGATCTGAATAGACATTTTTCCAATGAAGAAATACAGATGGACAACAGACACATGAAAAGATGCTTAACATCATTAATCATGAGGAAATTGCAAATCAAAACAATGAGATATCACCACACCTGTCAAAATGGCTATTATCAAAAGTATACCAAAGAATAAGTGTTGATGAGGATGTTCACTATTGGTGGGGTTGTAAACTGGTACAGCCACTACACTATGGAAAACAGTATTGAGATTCCTCAGAAAATTAAAAGAACTATTATATACCCAGCAATTCCACTTCTGGGTATTTATCTGAAGATATAAAAACACTAATTTGAAAAGATATATGTATCCCTATGCTAATTGCAGCATTATTTACCATAGCCAAGATATGGAAGAAACCTAGGTGTCATCAATAGATAAAAGGATACAAAAATATGTGAGTATATATACAATAGAATATTATTCAGCCTTAAAAAAATAAAATCTTGCCAAAACCGGTTTGACTCAGTGGATAGAGCGTCAGTCTGTGGACTGAAAGGTCCCAGGTTTGATTCCGGTCAAGGGCATGTACCTTGGTTGCGGGAACATCCCCAGTAGGGGGCGTGCAAGAGGCAGCTGATTGATGTCTCTCTCTCATCAATGTTTCTAACTCTCTATCCCTCTCCCTTCATCTCTGTAAAAAATCAATAAAATATATTAAAAATTAAATAAAATCTTGCCATTTGCGACAACAAGGATAGACCTAGAGGGCATTGTGGTAAGTAAAATAAGTCAGGAAGAGAAGTTGAAAAACAAAACAAATATAAAAAAATAACAAAACAGAAACAAAGTCATAGATACTGAAAACAAACTGTTTGTTGCCAGGTGGAATGGGTGGTGAGAAATGAGTGACAAAAATAAAGGGGTTTTAGAATTAAAAATTGACAGTTATAGAATAAGTCATAGAAATGCAATCTATCTATATTAAAGCCTAATATGTGAAGTGTTCCCTCAGGAGTTCAATCACTCACTATGATGGGTGCTGACCACCAAGGGGTGACACGGAACAAACGAAGGCCCAAGCCAGCAGCTAGCAGCCTGGGAAGGGAGGCCCTGGCTGGCAGCCAGCAGCCACTAGGGACCCTACTTGTGCATGAATTTCATGCACTGGGCCTCTAATATAGTCAATAATGTCCTCATAACTATGTATAATGACAGATGGTTAGTAGATTTATTGTGGTGATCATGAGATATGTAAACGTCTAATCACTATGTTGTACACCTGAAACTAATACATCAACTATAATTAAAATTAACTATTATTTTTATACTGGAGGCCCAGTGTACAGACTTAAGGGGTCCTTTAGCCTGGCCTGAGCCTTCTTGCAATCCAGGTCCCTTCAGGGGATGTCAGCCAGTTTCAACCCGATCCCCACAGGCCAGGCCAAAGGACTCTAGAATACATGTTAGATCTTTGATTAATCTCTTCCCACCCTCTCCCTTCTCCCTTCTGGCTGAGATTCATCAGTCTGTTCCATGTTTTCATGCCTGTGTGTTGAGCATCTGTCTCCTGGTGGTCATTGTGCATCATAGCTACAGGTCGAACAGTTATACAGTCAAACGGTCAGGCAGTTGCTTAAGCTTTTATATATATAGATGCCATATTTTATTGGGATTTTTATATTCATTTTGTTATTAGCAGGAATTAATAAGTTTAAGTATATATACTCCTGATAGTTTTACTAGTATTTTAAAATATGTTGCAATTTTGCCCAAGTTTTATGACATTTTAAAATTTATCCTTGTTGTTGAAAGTATTACAGATGTCTTCCTTTTATTTCCCATTGACCCCCATCCACCCTGCACTTTCTTCTCCCAGCCTTCACCACACTTTAAAAACAAACAAACAAGTAAATAAATAAATATATAAATAAAAATATAGACATTAAAATTAAATATGTCTCTTTTAGTGTAGTAGCAAGTTTTTTGCCGCATGATCTTCACCTCCTAGTATTATGACAGTATATATTTTAATGTTACATGGTCAAAGAGACTTTACAAACTGAATTAGTTAAAAATCAACTTACCTCAAAATAAAAAGATCATCCTAGGTTACCTAGATGAGCCCAATAAATCACAAAGGTCCTTATGTGAAGAAGACGTTGGCAGAAGAGGAAGTCAGAGAGATGCAGCAGAAGAGGATGCAGGAGAGATTCAAAACAGTAGAGCAATTCAATCCTCTATTGCTGACATTGAAGATGAAGGAAAACATGAGCCAGGGAATGAGAAAAACTTCTGGCCAACAGCCTCAGTTCAACAAATACATGGCACTGAAATTGATAAGTATTCTAAGTGTGTTTGGAAGCAAATCTATCCTCAGAGTTTCCAAAAATGAAATGTAGTCCTGGAAACCTTTTCTTTCAGACTTATGATGTTCTCTAAGCAGAGAACCCAGCTCAGTCAACCATACTTTGGATCTTCACATAGTGAAATTAAAAATGTATGCTGATCACCCTAGCCGGTTTAACTCAGTGGATAGAGCATCAGCCTGTGGACTGAAGGGCCTCAGGTTCAATTCCAGTCTAGGACATATGCCCAGATGGTGGTTTGATCCCCAATAGGGGTGTGCAGGAGGCAGCCAATCAATGAGTCTCACCGTTGATGTTTCTATCTCGTTTTCCCTCTCCCTTCTCTGAAATAAGTAAAAATATATTTTTTAAAAATGTGTGCTGATCTAAATTGCTAAATATTTACTAGTTTGTTAAATCAGCAATAGAAACTAATATACTTGGATTCTTCATCTATAAGGGGAGGATACTAATAGTGATTGTGTGATGATTGAATGATAAAATGTGTGTGTGGAGAGAGAGAGGGAGGAAGAGAGAGAAAGTGTGAATTTATTAGAGTAACAGGTATCTAAAATGGTTGCAATTTTGTTACATTAGTAATAAATTATACCTCTACATTTACTAATATGATATATTTTTCCATTCATTGTCATATTTTATCCTTATCACAATCTAGGTAAGCAGGGTAAGAATTTTTTTTAACTTATATGTTGAATACGAAACTAAAACATAAAGAGGTTTTCACTTGGTCACAAACTAGCAACTAATAAGTGTCAGAGAGGAATTGAACCCCACACTCCTGACTCCTGAGTGTTATTTCCATACTTTATGAAAAAGGTGAAGAAATTGAGATGGATAGATTGGTAGTTACAAAATAGTCATAGTGATGTAAAGTACAGCATTTTAGAGTCAGTAGTATAATAACTATGTATGATGTCAGGTAGATACTAGAAATATCAGGCAAAACTTTGTAAAGTATATGCTTATCTCATCACAATGTTTTACACCTGAAACTAATACAAAATTATATTCAATATAAGCTGTAATTGAAAGAAATTTAAAAAGTAAAAATGTAAAATAAATAAGCAAACAATTAAAAAGTGAATACTTCCTAAAGAGTCACTATGATGGTGAGGATTCAGTAATATTATTGGCATACTGGAGGCCCAGTGCACAGATTTGTGCACCAGTGGGGTCCCTCAGCCTGGCCTGTGGGAATCAAGACAAAACCAGCTCCCAAACATCCCCCAAGGAATACCGGATTGTGAGAGGATGCAGGCCAGGCTGAGGGACCCCACTGGTGCACAATCAGGGCCAGGGATGGGCTGCTGGAGGGCTCCAGGGCATATCCGGCCTATCTTACCCCATCCAGATTGGGCAGATCAGGGCCGATTTGGACCATCTTACCCTGTCCCGATCAGGGGCATCAGGGCCGGCCAGCCAGGGAGGGACTGCAGGAGGTTGGCTGGCTGGGGAGGGACCTTGGGAAGGTTCCAGGGAATGTCCAGCCCATCTCTTCCAGTCCCAATCAGCCAGACCCCATCAGCAAGCTAACCTACTGGTCAGAACATCTGCTCCTTGGTGGTCAGACCATCATAGTGACTGGTCAAACAGTTGAACTGTTGGACACTTAGCATATTAGGTTTTTACACATATATAGATGGTGGAGTATATTTTGGCAAAGTTGTTACTTGGTATCTCTCATGTAGCACAGAGCTGAACTAGGTTCTGGGAATGAATACCGAGTATTGGCAAGAAATATAATTTTACAATGGGTCTGTTTGGGGACCATTCCACGAAAGCAGCAGAGACTACAGTATAGAGAGATTTGGAAAAGGCTATGTCAAAATCAGCACTAAAGGATTTAGGAATCTGATGTAGCTATTTGAAGTACAAGAACTGTGTAGTTCTTTAACCCAGAGTTTTGTGGTTTCAGCCAAATCCATTAATCCTCTGTGCTTCCTGCTTTTTCAGCTCACTCACACACCACTCTCAAAAGCTCTACAATTAAAATTTGTTTCTTTTTTTAATTTTTTATTAATGTATTACATGTATACATATCTTCCCATTGCCCCCCCTCCCAGGCATACCCTAACCCCCCAGTGTCTTGTGTCCATTGGTTATGCTTATATGCATGCATACAAGTCCTTTGGCTGATCTATTACCCCACCTCTCCCTAACCTTCCCACTGTAGTTTGACAGTCTGTTTGATCCTTTACTGCCTCTGTATCTATCTTTTTGTTCATCAGTTTATAATGTTCTTTATTATCTGCAAATGAGTGAGATCATGTGGTGTTTCTCCTTCATTGACTGGCTTATTTCACTTAGCATAATGCTGTCCAATTCCATCCAGGTTGCTGCAAATGGTAAGAATTCCTTCTTTTTTATTGCAGCATAGAATTCCATTGTGTAGATGTACCATAATTTTCTGATCCACTCTTAAAGTTTAAGAATAACTAATATAAACTCAGCAGTTACCTGAAGGTAGAATGCAACTGCAGGTAACCTGAACAAGGTCTATACAAGATATTTTCATATGTCCAAATCCAAAAGCACTATAGTATAGAATCCTTCTAAAGAATATTGTTCATACCTGTATAAATGGTGAACCAAGACAGAGTCTACTATTCCAGAAACTGATGGGTAAAAAGACTCATTTCTCTTTCCTCCAGGATGACACTGCTCAGAGGGAAGCCCCCAGCTAGAAAGAATTCCCCTCTCTGGGAAAGGGAGAATGGCGGGAGGAAATGTTCCCCAGTCTTTTGGATGAACCATACAAAAGATCTACTTTGATTTTATCCCACACAGACTGGTAAAGCTGAGACATATAGAGATGTCTATGATAAAGGAAGAAAAGCAGGGGTTACTAGTAAGTATCAGCCACACAGAAAAAAAAAACAACACAAAAAAACAACAACAACTTGTCATTAGTGATTTGCTCTGGAGAGGACCCCAGCAGCCTTACCCACTGGAGAAACCAATAGCTAGCACAGCCAATGCTGTGAATTCATTTCTTAATTCAAAAATGACATCCACCAGAATCCCTCCCTGTTTCCTCCAAAGGAGTGCACTCCAACAGCCAGAGATCCCACAGGTATGTGTGGGGCAAGATTTAACCATATCTCTTGTCACCGGCCCATATCGCTAGGCTTATCTGCGGCTAGCCTTTCTAGCTGGCCATTTGTACTACACTGGCCCAAGTTCTATAATCCTCCTCACTGCTATGTGTGAGCTTGAGGGAACACTCTGCAGGCAAAAGAGAGCATCCTGATAGCCAAGCTGCCAGTGCACCCACAGATTTCCTTGGACCTTCCTGCTGGCCCTGGTCCTCACCACTATATTTGTGTCTACAAACGACCCCTACCAATACACAGGCACATGCAACTAGTTCCTGCAGCTGACTGTACATACACTACTGGCTCTGGCCACTATTACTGCCTGCCCTGATTCTTGGCCAGTAAACCAAGAGGTTCTACTGAGTGCACTAATAGCCCTTGCATCCACTATGAATTCCCTACAGTGCTCACAAAGGACCGTACAGTTGTTGATGCTGTGGACCACATTGCCTGAGCTGATAAGACATAACACCTCCTTCCCCACCCCTAACTACAGAGCCACTACACATCTCCATGTTTGGTTCCTTAACCACCAGACCTGCAGTCATAGCACGGTCACAACCACAGGTGAAAAATCTTTCCTTAAAGTGAGCCAGGAATCGCAAAGAATCAGAAACACGATACCATAAAAGGAACACAGTAAACTTCCAGTAACTGGCTCCAAAGAAATAAAGATAAAGGTACATCCCCCCAAATTTTACATATTTGTTCAAAAATACTTAGAGAGCTATAAGAGCACAAAAGAAACTATTGAAGAAAATCAGGAACATACAAGAACAAAATGTGATTACAATTAGCAATTGAGTCTTAGAAGGAGGTTCAGTTTCTTGTTCATGGTAAAAAAAAAATCACACAAGTGACAACAGGAATTTGAATTCTCTGAATCATTGCTTCTTATAATACTAGTCCCTCAATCCATTCTACATTATCTACCACATGCACATCATCAGAATGCCCTGCCCATTTTATTTCTAAATGTTATTCCAAATCAGTCCAGTTCAATCCTCACCCCATTTCCCTCCCATGCTGCCACCACAATTATCATCACTACAAACAAGCCCCCCCCCCCAGCACGAGCTATCATTATTATTCATCTAAACTACTATAATAGGCTTTTAATTTGCCCACATTGGCATGATACTGAGGCTGCCTCCTTCTCTCTGTTTGTGCTTTTTATTTTGAAATAAAAACTGTCCAAGAATAGAACAAAAGCTTTTTATTTTGATGTAGTCCCATTTGTTTATTTATTTATTTTTTTTAGCTTCCATTGCCTTTGGAGCAGTATGAGTGAAGAAGTTCTTTCGGCATATGTCAGAAATTTTGCTGCCTGTGGATTCCTCTAGTATTTTTATGGTTTCCCTTCCAATGTTTAAGTCCTGTATCCATTTTGAGTTTATTTTTGTATTTGGTGTAAGTTGGTGTGTTCAGAATCACCAACAGTTAACATTTGCCACATTGTGCCTCTATACCCATAAATATCTCATTGTGTACTTATTAAAGAATAATAATATACTTTTATATAAACACTCATGAACAATTATCAAAATCAAGAAAGTTAGCATTGATGTATTATCATCTAGATTCTGAATTAAAATTTCACCAGTTGTTCCAATACTGCCTTTTATAGTTCTTTTTCCCCAGTCCAGAATCCAATCTAGGATCACACATTATATTTACTTTTCATGTACTTATTCTCTTTTAATCTGTAATATTTCCCCAGCCATCCTTTGTTTTAAATGGCATTGACAGTTTAGAATAGAAAATATCAGTTCTTTTGTAGAATGTTTCTCAGTTTGAGTGTGTCTGATATGTTCTTAAGAATATGCTGCGGTTCTGGGTTTGGGGCAAAAACAATACATCAAGCAATTTTTTTGTACTTCTTAGTGCATCACATTAGGAAACATGATTTGGTTTGTTTATGTTACGTTTGATCAATTGCCTAAATACTGACTGCCAGGTTCTCCAGTACAGTACAGTTTGCTTCTGTTTTTACTAATGCAACTGGCAACGTTCTGCCCCTATCTACTTTTCTATTCCTACTTCACCCCCCCCCCCATTTTTCTGTTCTTCTTAAACAAAGCGTGCTTATTGCTGTTCCTGTCTCAGAGGCCACACACAGATCCAGAAAACTCTTCCTTGCCTTGCTTGCATGGCAGGCTCCTTTTCATCCTTTAAATCCAGTGTAAGTAGCATCTGCTTGGAGAGGCTATCTCAAGTCGCCCTATCTGAATTAGGTGTCCTCTGCTTTCCCCTATTATAGAACCTTGTGTATTTCAGTCGTATTACTTCTCAAAATTTCTACTTATTTATTATGAAGTTAAAAATTAGCTGAGACCGGTTTGGCTCAGTGGATAGAGCGTCAGCCTGCGGACTGAAGGGTCCCAGGTTCAATTCCTGTCAGGGGCATGTACCTTGCTTGCAGGCACATCTCCAGTGTGGGGCGTGCAGGAGGTAGCTGATCGATGTCTCTCTCTCATCGATGTTTCTGACTTTCTATCCCTCTCCATTCCTCTCTATAAAAAATCAATAAAATATATTTTAAAAAAGTTATACAGTCTAGCCCTGGTCAAGTAACTTGGTTGGTTAGAGTGTCAATCCAATACATCAACTTTGTAGGTGTTATCCCTAGTCAGCGCACATAGAAGAATCAACCAGTGAATGTACAAATAAGGAGAATAACAAAATCTCTCTCTCTCTCTCTCTCTCTCTCTCATCAATCAATAAAATTAAACATTAAAAATTATATAATCTATCTTCCCCCACTAGATTTTAAGTTCCACAAGGGCAAGGTCCTTTTTCTCTTTAGTTCAGGTTTGCATCTCCTGCTCCACACATAGTGCCTAGCATGTAAGCAAATTAACTAATATTAGTAGAGAAACGAGGAGCTAGTATTCTTTTTTTAAAAAAATATATTTTATTGCTTTTTTACAGAGAGGAAGGGAGAGGGATAGAGAGCCAGAAACATCGATGAGAGAGAGACATCGATCAGCCGCCTTTTGCATGCCCCTCACTGGGGATGTGCCTGCAACCAAGATACATGCCCCTGACCGGAATCGAACCCAGGACCTTTCAGTCCACAGGCTGACGCTCTATCCACTGAGCCAAACCAGTTTCGGCACTAGTATTCTTTATGGCCATGTAAGAACAAATCAAATTATCTCCCTTAACTAAAACACTGGCATCATAAGATACAGCATGATGTAGGAGAAATATTCTGGAGTCATGCAGACTCAGATTAAAATTCTAAGTCAGAATAATTATTATGACCTTGAACTTTCAGAGCCTCAGATTTCTCAGAGGTGAATTAATCATATCATCATTTACTTCACTGGATTGTTAGGATTAATTTTTTTTAAAAACAAACTAGAGTCATGCTTAGTGTGTAAAGAAAGCTTCATAAATAATAGAGTTAACACTCTTTCTGGATTAAGAGGTAATCTGTCTTTCCAAAAAACACTCATAAATCATACTACCTATCTTGCTGTGTACTCACAAGTACAAGTGAACTAGTCACTCTTCATACTTAGTTCCACTCTGGACCCAGCCCTGTGATGGGAATAGAAGGGATTCTATTCTAATCTAAGGGGCACACCCCTAATACAAATCAGTTTTTTCCAGTAGGTAGATATTCTTTCCTTGTATTTTGTCTGTTTGTCTGTTATTCTATTGCATTCATTAGCATAAGAGTTTTGTATTATTTAATTGTATGTGCCTGAGTTTATTTCCCATTAGATTTTCTCAGACTAATAATAATAAGCTATACAGTAGGTCCTTGGGTTACGTTGGAGATCCATTCCTATGGTGTGATGTAACACGATTTTTGCTGTAAGTCAGAACCCACCTACATAAGCACCTACATCACTCACATGGAGCTCATACACAGCAGTAATGAAGTGAAACAGTAAAAAAAAAAAACATTAAAAGAAATATAACAATTCCTGACCTTTACTTGTGGTAAATAAATAATAAAAAACATAAAGCACATACGGTGGTACCTCGAGAAACAAGTGCCCTAACATATGAGATTTTTGAGATACGAGCTGTCCAGCAAGCGATTTTTGCTTTGAAATACGAGTAACATTTGAGATAGGAGTAATCATGCAGATAGGCCGGCTGCACACGACCCACCAGTTTACCACGACTCAAGCGTCTCATAGTTTCGCATGCCTCAAGGTTACGGAACGAATTAAACTCGTATATTATCGTGGTACCACTGTATGTACAGACATTGAGATGACAGAACACTTTTTTTTTATAAATAAATGGGAAATGGCAATGTAACCACAAAATGACATACATCAAGTCTGATGTAACCCGAAGACTGCCTGTATATATAAAAGCCTAAGCAACCAGCAAACTTGCCAGTAGCTATGACACACACTGACCACCAAGGGGCAGATGCTAAATGCAGAAGCAGAAAACCACGTCATGAAAACATGGAACAGACTGATGAATCTCAGAGGGAAGAGGGGAAGAGGAAGGGCAGGAAGAGACTAACCAAAGATCTTATGTGTATAATAGAGGTCCAGTGCATGGATTCGTGCACCAGTGGCATCCCTCGGCCTGGCTTGTGCCCTCTCGCGATCCGGAACCTCTCAGGGAATGTCATACTGCTGGTTTCAACCCAATCCCCACAGACCAGGCCAAGGGACCCCACCGGTGCACAAATCCATGCATCAGACCTCTAGTGATAAAATAATGTTAGCAGTAAATTTATTATCATAATTCATCCAATATAACATGCCATCAATTTTAAGAAACACCAATATTTTACATTCCACTAAGAAAATAGAAATGCTGCCAAACAAAGAATAGTATATCATTGATATGTATGACTCATCCTGATTTCAAAATATTAAAATGTGGAGAGAAAATATGCTTCTTAAAATTGAAAAAAAAGTCTATATCAGGCACTATTCTAAGTACAACAACTCCATGACACAGATATATTATACTGACTCTTGATCAATCCTCTATGATCTAAACATCTATCTACTATACTCATTCTTCTCCATCCCACTCTGGCACCACCATAACCTGAGTCACCATCATTTTTCCATTACCAAATTCTCCCTGCATATCTAGGTTTGATTTCCTTGAATGCCAATCCATTTTATGCAGCCAGAATGAGCTTTGAAAAATGCAATTTTGACCATGTTGTTCCCTGTTTGAAGTACTTCAATAATTTATCTATGACCTTGGAATAGGGTCCAAACTTAATACAGCCTATAAAACATCGCATGAGCCTCTGATTAAAATGGCTGAGTTGGTAAATGTGGCATTCAGAATCTCCCACAACCACCTCAAATTACAACTCAACGACAGAACAACTATAATTCAGAACTGCCTAAAATCTAGCTGAACAGAAATCCTTGAACTAAAGATATAAAGAAAAAGCCTTATTGAGACTGGCAGGAGGGCCAGAAACAAGGAACAGGCTGGTCCCATAACCATATGTGGTAGTTAAATATAAGGAGGGATATCTTGGCTATGGAGTGAGAGGTCCCAGCCCCACATCAGGACCCCAAGATCTGTGTTCCAGTGTCAAGAAGAGAAGTCCCAATCACTTCTGCCTGTAAAAACCAGCAGGGATTGTGAAACTAAGGCTACCTGAGTCCCAGAATTTCTTCCTGTTTTGGGGGGTGGGGATGAGTTAGTGATGACTTTTTAAAAATTTTTTTCTTTATTTATTACAGTGATACATATGTGTACTTATTCCCTCATTATACCCCCTACCTCCCCGCCATGGCCTCAACCCCTGTTGTCTGTGTCCATTGATTAGGCTCATATACATGTATACAAGTCCTTTGGTTGATCTCTCCCCCTTGCACCTACTCTCCCCTACCTTCCCTCTGAGGTTTGATGGTCTGATTGATGTTTCTCTGTCTCTGGATCTATTTTTGTTCATCAGTTTATGTTTTTAATTATATTCTATAAATGAGTGAGATAATGTGATATTTATCTTTCTCTTCCTGGCTTATTTCACTTAGCATAATGCTCTCCAGTTCCATCCATGTTATTGCAAATGGTAAGAACTCCTTTTATTTTTTGCCACAGCATAGTATCCCATTGTGTAGATGTGCAACCATTTTCTGATCCACTCGTCTACTGATGTGCATTTAGGCTGTTGTAAATCTTAGCTATGGTGAATTGTGCTGCTATGAACATAGGGGTGCATATATCCTTTCTGATTGGTGTTTCTAGTTTCTTGGGATATATTCCTACAAGTGGGATTATTGGGTCAAATGGGAGCTCCATTTTTTTCATTTTTTGAGGAAATCCATACTGTTCTCCATAGTGGCTGCACCAGTCTGCATTCCCACCAGCAGTGCATGAGGGTTCTTTTTTTTCCACATCCTCACCAGCACTTGTCCTTTGTTGATTTGGTTATGATAGCCATTCTGACAGATGTGAGATGGTAGCTCATTATTGTTTTGATTTGCATCTCTCAGATTATTAGTGACTTTGATCATGTCTTCATATGTCTCTTCGCCTTCCTTCTGTCTTCTTTCAAAAAGTATCTATTTAGTCTTTTGCCCATTTTTCAATTGGGTTGTTTATCTTCCTTTTGTTAAGTTGTATGGGTTCCCTGTAAATGTTGGAGATAAAGCCCTTATTGGTGATAATATTGGCAAATATGTTTTCCCATGCAGTAGGCTTTCTCATTATTTTGTTGATGGTTTCTTTTGCTGTGAAAAAGCTTTTTATTTTTGTTACTATTTTTTATTATTTATTTTAATTTAATACATTTTTATTGCTCAGATTTTTACATTTTTTTTCTCTCCCCCCC